>PVIC010054134.1:0-11633 GCA_004025085.1 Thryonomys swinderianus
GGAAAGATGGAGGCAGGGATGGAGGAAATATGAAAAGACAATCTTTCCTAAAGACCACAGCTCCACACTAACATTTCTTTAAATGTAAAAAATGCAAAAGGATTAGCTACCAAGGACAATGTTATTCCAGTAATATTTGTAAATCAGAAAAGGGAAGAGTCAGTTTCTGAAAAAAATAGCTTGAGTCTCTAGAAATTCTGAGGTTTAAATAATCTGTGTTCAGAAAAGGGAGGGTTTCATACTCAGGACTTAAGGTCCTTCCAGATGAAGAGTCGGCTTAGTACAATATATCCTAAGAATTTAGATCGTTCCTAGATGTACATTTTGTTTACTTATTATGTATTTACTTTATTTATCTTAGCCCTCCAGACTTAATGTAGCATTTTAGATATTCCATTGGACAAACCTTCATTTGAATCTCAGACCCAACACTCAGTAGTTGCAGGCTTGAGCGCACTCAGTCCCTGGCACTACACAGAGGTATGGAGGTGTCTTCAGTGTAGAGGCCAGGTGGTAGCATTACCGTTGACATCCATGTGTTGAAATGACTGACAAGGTCATGCCCATGAAGCACTCTGTCTAACATCTGCCATGTCGTCAGCATTCGTTAAATAGTGGCTCTGCTTCCATGTTGCAGCAAAGTGTTTCCATACTGTTTCCGATCCACTTCCTGAAGGAAGTATGCAATACTCTTGGGCACTGTGAGAATCGGCCTGCAGGTACAGGGAGAGCCCTGGGTTTCGGCTTTGATCGGAGCCCATCGGCCAAATAAAACGCAGTACTTCTTTCTCCTTCGTTTCAGGTTCTTTCTTCTTATTCCATACCCTATGACTGGAAGATTTTCTTCCCTTTCCTTACCAAAATGTCTTTGGACCTCCTCCCCTCTCCCCCTTCAGGTGGAAGTCCTTAGCACCTGCACTTTTCCCAGCAACCTTTGCCATCAGCTAACTGGAAGTAAAGAGTCTTTTCTTTTAATCCAGCACTGATAGTTACTAGTAATTCCATTTCAACAAAACCACTGGCACTCATACTTATGCACAATGTAAATAATTCATTAGAGATAGATAGATAGACAGATAATAGATAGATAGATGGTTTATACTTTCTGTATGTCTGCAGAGTCTCATATTAATCAGGGAAATAATGACTCTTAGTCACCACGAAGAGTGGAAAATTCCCCTTTAAATAGGTAAAATTTAAGGCACATAGAGATCAAACTTGAAGTACAGATGCTAATACTACTGAGTTTGTAAATGTGAAAAGTGAGTCCCAGAGCATTGTAACAGGACCATAACATGCCTCAAAACTTTCTGAAATTTAGAGGCTGGATATTGGGATTAAAAAAACATAGAAATGGCAAAGTCTGGTAAAATCCAGGGCCACCACTATCACATCACCGGCATCACCGGCATCATCATCATCATCACAGCATCCAGCAGTGTTATGACTCGTACCAGTGATCCTGGAATGGAGCAGACTGCTCCACACTTGTATAGAAAGGTCACCAGGGTAAGAGTGCACAGAACTGAATGACCAACGTCGAGAGCTGGGTCAGTATGGGAATCTTATCTGTGCACAGCGCTGGACCGCACTGCTATGGGAGAAGGAGACAGTTCTTGAGAAGGGAATGGATCTTGGCAGTAGAGACCATGCGGGGAGGTATTTCACCACAGGCAGGAAATGCCTATACTGCAGTGAAAGTCCTAGACCAAGACAAAGGAAACCTTCTTGTCAAGCAGCCCGGTCCGGCTGTAGTCCAAGAGCCGGATAAAGCTAACTCTCTCCACTGGAGAGTGAGAAGCTACACTGGGCCACACAGGAGCAGGCTGGGAATAATGAACAGTTAGGGACCACAAGTAGTGAAATTTTGTGCCATGTATAAATTTTCCCAGGGTTCTGGGCTGTGGTGCCTAATTACGATTGTGCTAGAGGAAGGGAAGCCAACTGTTCCTTATTGTGGGAGGAGACGGTGTAAGCAGAGTACAGCTTTCCCTTTGTGTCAACTCCCCGTATCCTTGGTTGAGGTGTTTCTCATAATCTACAGGTCATTCCGCTGATTTTAAAGACATGCTGTTATTGTAAAATGTTCACTGTTTGCAAGATCGCTGCCCACAAATATCTTGTACATGGAGAAGTCTAGGGAAATGGAGCAAAATGCCAAGGGTTCCTCTTCTCCTGAGGAAAAAAAGAGCAATCCAATATGTACAGAAGCAGGTCGAATAGAATATTTGGCATAACAGGGCAAGAAGAGGAAGTGAAAACCAGCGTGCGCAGGGCTGGGCATCCAGCACTAGCTTGGCAGCACTCATGCCCCGTTGACATCTCTGAGCCTTGCTACCAGAGTCCGCAGGGCAGAAGGCTTGACAGGGACTTGGGGATGCAGAGAAGAAGGCTCTGTGCGTACGCCGTGGTTGCCAGAGCACCTCCAACCACACGGTGAGTCCGCGTAACCCATGAGACACCGGAGGAGTGGAAGAAGGAATGTATTTTTCTGTTGGAACGGAGATGAGAGGATCCAGAGGAGAAGAAAAATATAACACTGAATGCCTAATCTAGACAGAAAGCTGTGTGGGCAGGATTTACCGTGGATCGTGAGGAGCAGGCAAGAAGAAAAGAAGAGGAGAGAAGAAAGAACTGTAGGTCTAAGTGGTTTTACTGGCAAGTTTGACTAAATATTTAGGGAAAGATTTAAATCAATTTTGCACTACTCACCACCTCATTCTACGAGGCCAGGCTTATTCTCACACCCAAACCGAATAAAATCTTTCCAAGAAAAGAAAGCTAAAGAGCAACATTCCTCTTGAAAATAGGTACAAGAATTCTTTTTTTTTTTTTTTTTTGCTTTTTGGAGACAGGGTCTCGCTTTGTAGTTCAGGCTGGCCCTGAGCTCACTATGGTGCCCAGGCAAGCTGCCACGAACTCAGCAATCCTCCTGTCTCTGCCTCCCGAGTGCTGGGATGACAGGTGTGAGCCACCATGTCCGGCACTGTGGTATGCGGTGTTGATTGTTGGTGGGCGTGTCTCCACGCCCAGCATTATATGTGGTTACTGGGGATCGAACTCAGGGCCTTGTGCTTGCAAGGCAGGCGCCAGAACCACTGAGCTAACCCTCCGGCCCCGGTACAAGAATTCTTAACAAAGTTTACCAATGAAATTTTATGGTCCAATAAGGCTATTGATCCTAAAGGGCCAGGGAGAAGGACAAAAGTCAGGAACAAGCAGCAGGAGTGAAGACTCGACTCCCAAACGAAGGCTGGAAGCACACAACAGACGGCCTGGCCTGGAAGGGTTTCCTGGGCACTGGACCTCAGTCGCTGGGTTGGCCGATGATTCCTGCAGCCTAGTTCCTGGCGGCTCTTAGAAGTCTGGACGCAGACGCTGAGACAGGGACTCTGGTGCTCATCATCTCCTAAGGACCTGCCCTCCAGGGACAAGAGCATGGGAGTGAGGAAGGAAGGACCGCGGGCAGGGACTCAGCAAGGAAGTCCCACACAAAGAATGCGCTGACCTGAGCCAAAGAAAACCTTCGCCCCACCCTGAGGCAAGAGGCTGGACACCATCTGTGCTCTGCATCCCTCAGTCAGCAGAAGTGCTTAAAAAGTAGGCAGCTTCATCCCGATATTCTCTGTTGAGACGGTTCTTGTAATCCACAGGTCACTCTGCAGGTAGGTACTTCTGCCCACAGCACTCACGAGGGAATGGACTCAGCAGCTGTAAAGCAGTGTGCCTGTGGTCCCAAGAGTCTCTCACACAGCGGACTTCAGGCAGCCACCCGCCCACACAGGTGGGTCCTGAAGTAAACGAGGAGGTGGATGGAGGTAGTTATTCAGATGGTGCAATCGTGAGCGCGTACAGCTAATTGCATGTGAGAGGCAGGGATGGATAGCTGTTGGACTAAGACGTACAGGATCATACACAGGTCCTGGGAGCTGCACTCACGGCGAGGCCATTGTCAAAGATATGGAAAGCAAGACAAAGTACAGACTCGGGGGGCAGCTGTGGGGAGAAGCCTGGATGCAGCAGTGGGGCCTCCAGCCTGCAGGCCACACAGCAGTGTCAGGCGCCTGTTCTGTTTGCTCATCTGTTCAGCGGTGAATTTCTAAGTACGATTTTAAAGAGAGGGAGAGGGAGAGAGAAAGAGAAACTCTTTCCTCTAGAAGAATGGGACAGTCCATAACCCCACTTTGAAAGAGAAGCTGTTGCCTTCTCTGGTCTCACCCCAACCTTTAAGTAAAATTCACAGTGCATTCTGGGAACAGCCTTCCCATTAGCCAGACTTGGTGAAAGGGACAGTGGTAGAAGCTGGGTACTTTCTGCCACATCCCTCTCCTGCACAGGCTTCGCTGGGCCTCCAGGGAGCCACCACTGCTCTCAGTGCCCGGTAGCAGTTGTGTCTCTCAACTTCTTGGTCAGCCTAGCACTCAAATCCAGCAGAGGCTGTGGCTCCCATCACAAGCCAGGCTCCCAGCTCCGCATGCTGGAAACTACACCCTCCACCGTGCAGGAAGCAGAGCCCAAGCTGCAGCCCGGCGTGGGTGGGAAGCAGAAGGGATTCATCCCCAAACTACTCAGGCTGCTGTGGCCATCAATCAAATAGAACCTGGACGCTCAGCAAGGACATGAAGTCTGGACCCTCCTCTTCCATTGAGAAGGACAAGCCTGAGTCATTTGTAGGAAAAATGGATGCACCTGGAAGCGATAATGTTAAGCGAAATAAATCAGACACACAAGCTTAAAAACTCACATGGTTGCTCTTATATGAGAAATCCAAAGTATAAATAAAAAGCAAATAAATGACAGATAATAGGAAACAGAGAAATAGATCTTTCTCACATGGGAAGAGAACCAAGAGATGGGATGAGGGAGAAGAGGAGGGGTGGGGATGAGAAAAAGAACTGAGATGTGTCGTGTGTACATGTACCACTCCGCACAAGAACTATCATAGTGTGTACTGTAAATATGGACTAATAAAATAAAAACTCAAAAAAGTCACACTGAAAACCTGCACTCAGAGCAGGCCTGGGACTCCTCACTCTGCAAATGTCAACAGCTACCATTCCAGCTAAGCGTGCCCATCTCACAAACTGAGCAGGAGATGCATACAGCCACATGTTGTCGGAAATGTGCACTACTGTGAGGAAATAATCCTCTGCTTGTGATCCTTTCCGGGAAGTTTCTGGCAAAGACACCTATCTTCCCAGTGAAATAAGATCTGCAAATGACAATAAAACATATTGGACATCCAGGTTTTCTCTAGAGATGTGTAGCTATCTTACAAGGCTAAGCCAACTTGACCATTCAGTAGTGTCTCACAAACAAAAAATCATAATAGCAACTAAGTTCAGTCCTTACTGTGTTCTCTGTCTAGCAGGGAACAACCCCATTACCTGTGACTTGCTTTAACCTGTGTTTTATCCACTGTTTCCGGGTCTGTGTCAGGTCTCTGAAACTGTCCGGTGAGTAGCCAGTGCAGCACAAAGGGAGCCCAAGGTCAAGGCCAAGAGCGGGATTTCCCAGAGGCTAGCGAGGCGTGGGGGCTGCTGGGAGCTGGCCAGAAGTCCCGCCTCCCTGCGGTGGGGTCGATAGCCCCGGCCTGCAGGGGAGTGGGGTGAGCAAGATTCTGGGGAGATGCGAGGCTGCTAGGACTGCATCCTGGGAACCAGCTTATGGTGAGACAGTTGCCTCGGTACCAAGGCTCTGAACTAGCCGTAAGGAATCACTCCTGCTTGGGGCGCTGGAGCAACCACCACCAGGAGAGACAGACCGGAAGTTCCGCGCCCGACTGCACTTCCGTCTCCTGGTTGCACACTGTCACAAGCAAGTCAGCCACTAGATAATTAAAATTTTAAAAATTATGATAGGAACTGGGAATAGGGTCAACCTTCCCTGGTTCCATCCCCAGCGAGAAAGAAAGAAAGGAAAGGGGGGGGAGAGGGAGGGGGATGGGGAGGGAGAGGAGGAGAAGAAAGAAAGGAGGGAGGGAGAGAGAGAGGAAAGAAAGAAATAGAAAGGAATGGAGGGGGAGTATGGGAAGGGAAAAGGGAAGGAGAGAGGAAAGGAGAGAAAGCATCAGGTCTGCCCTCTCAGGGCCCATATCCCTGACTCTGCTAGGGTTTCTACAGGTCTGCCCTCTCAGGGCCCATATCCCTGACTCTGCTAGGGTTTCTAGATCCTCTTCTCTGGCACACAGCTCTTCTGTCTCTGCAGGGGTGAAAACCACGACAACACTGGACGCTGGGCCAGAGAAGGCCTGGCAGAAACAGGAGCCTGACACAGGATGCAAAAATGTGGCCAAGAAAGGGCATGTGTAATGAAGAAGTACAATACCAGCCCTGGCTGAAAAGCTGCAGGACACATGAATGAAGCAATCTTTGAGCTGGCCAAGCAGAGGGAGCAGTGGGTCTTTGGAGAAGGAATCTGCAAGGGGGGCTTGCTCCCCACACACACTGTGCCCTCACGGAACCTGGCTGCACCTGAGCAAGGCTCCAGTGCCCATATTCACCCGCCCTGTGCCTGGGGAATTCTGCTGTTCACAGCAGAGCAAGGAGCTACAGAAGTCTGCCAAAGCCACAAGGAGGCTGCCCGGGAACCCGCGTGCATGAAACCCACCAGGTCCGGAAGGTGTGGCACCATCTGTAACCACCAGGGAAACAACCTCCACCTCACTTCACAGGAAGTCTCTCCTCCTCGAAGGGCATGGGCACTGCCAGGACTTTAGAGTTGAGGAAAAGAGGACCAAAAAAGGACAAAGAGGACCTCTTGCTCTTCTCTGTGTCCAGCTATAACATCATTCCTTAGGTCCATTCAAATAGTGTCTCTGGTTACTTACAGGAATATCCTCCGACCAGGCCGTTTTCTTGCTGCTGATTAAAAGTTAGACTGTTCCAGTTAACCTGTACATGCCCAGTATACAGGCAAATGATTTCTACCCAGCAGCACAGTTAATCCCTCAGGCTGTGGTTATTTGCCCTATGGGAAAATACAGTTTTTCTTTTTAATTTAGCTGCCCATTTCTAAGTTACTAGTGTTAATCTAATATTCGTTCAAGTTGGCTCTGACTACTTAGTTCTCTTATTTTTCCTTGAATTATCTTTGCCATATTTCTGGTTCCCTCATTAATGAACTGAATACATTTTGACATGAATTCATTATATTTCTATGAAGGTCTTTTTTCTGACTTAATTGGAAAATTAGACTTTGAAGGTAGGCAGCCATTTGCATATTCTCCACTGACCCCTCAACTTGCCTGCCCTCTAAAAATCTTCTCCGAACAGCTCCCTGATGCTAGAAGTTCCCACACTGATAACTCAGCACTGAATGAAGTCTGCTGTGTCATAACACCTCAGGAGAGTGGTGAACAGGTCACCCAGCCAGTCCTTCTTCGGGGCTCTGTGAGACTAGACTCACAGAGAGGCAAGAAATAACAGAGTTAAGAAAAGCTGCTGTATGTGTGCAAAAGAGAGGAAAATATGACAGTTAATTGTGTTGTCAACTTCAGTAAGAAACGCTGAGCAGACTGGGCCAGCACAGCTCCAGGAGTGTCTGGATGATGAGCTCACTGAAGAGGAGACCCACCTGTCGGTGTCTGACACCAACCTTTGGGCCTGTAGCCTGGATGGTGTAAAAAAGAAAAGAAGGAAGCCCATTTTATAAAGATAAATGAACTCTGATCTCATCTTTCAAATACCTTTAACTTATTAGAGTTCTATGACAGGCATGTCAGGACGATGACTACCGTTCAGCATGGGTGCCACGGACACGCCCAGTTCAAATCTGACCCGAAGGTCATTGACTCTGTCTTTTCTATTGACCGGTGACTTGGACCAGGTCACATCCAGGCTGATCCAAGGGAACCGTTCTGTGTGGAAATTCACCACCCTCCTGACCATCATCCCCACTGCATGGCTGCAGGCTATAATTTACCATGGAAAGTCACCCACTTCCATCTTGTTTATGGCCAAGAGGCCTTACTTCTTGTTAAATTAGCTTCAGAGCAACTCAATTGAGCAAGCAAATTACAGGTCTGATGGTAGGGTTTGTCCCACTCCCATCCCAGCCATGAGTCACACACTAAAGTCAGCATTTTTTTCAGATAGTTCATCTGCAGTATGAGGAGAGCTTCCTGGCAAGGTCGCAATACTGTTACAGCAACCACGGGTGCCAGCGCCCCCAGTCAGGCTGAGCTAATTCAGCAGGAAGTAATCAGAGATAAGAAAAAGCAACAGGAGGTATAAAACATATAAATATCAGGGCCTGTACCTAGAAGGGAAGTTTCCTAGGAGTGAAGGGAGTGCATTAAAATGATAAAGTGAACCACAGAATGAAAAAAGATTTTATGAGAAGTTAAGCTCAATATTAGAACAACTTTCTACTATAAAAGGAATGAGACATTAAGTAAGGACTCGGCAGGGTTTTGTCAAAATAGGAAAGAAGGTCGTTTGCCAGAGTTCAACATGACAGAGAAATGAATGGGTTTTCAGTGTTCACTAGGGAGGAAAAGGCATGGTGGGCCAAGGACGAAGTTCAAGAAAGAAAATTAAACCATCAGAGCAGGAACATCCCCAGGAAGAAGATAAACTGAACATCCACTTGGACCTGCTCAAGCCAGGGACTTCCAGTGAAACGTCCAGCACACATGGGAGCCATTATGAGCACAAGGGTCAGTGAGAGACAGTTTCAGTTTTAGACCATCAAGAGGAGACGCTACTATGAAGAACAAACCTCCAGACTTGACAGTAGGACTCCAGTGACGAGCCTGAACCTCCACTCCCTGCCCTAGCACCAAGTTCTATGGTGTCTCCTCTGGGTGTATTGAACACTTGGTCTTTTACCAAGGAGAACCAATCCAGAAATTGGGAATAAAAACTTGGGCCAAAAGTCCAAGTTCGTAACTTCTATTAATTTCCTATTTACTCTGGCCTGATGAGGCTCCCATACTCTATTCCATGCATAGTTGTAGAAAAAAAAACACTCACTATCAGGAAATGGTCATATTAAATCTCTACTTCACATCAGGTAAGAAACAATTTCAAGTCGGCTTCTAAGAGACATAAAAATATTAGAAGAAAATATAAGCAAATACTGAAGATCCTTTTTCTACATATGAACTACATCTCAAAAAAAAAAATGAAGCAAAACTAGTGCTGAAAATGCTCCTGTCTGGTCCTGGGATCTCTCTGCTGTTGGAAGTGAAATGCTCTGATTTCTTTGAGGTTGTGCTACCAAGGTTTACGGGAGGATTATACTCCGATAGATTAACCTCCCAGGCCATAAGGTTTTGTGAGCTCCTTCCTATAACCTCTGGAAGCAGAGTCCATACCTAACCACATCCTGGCCTTTTCCCCTTTTCTGACCCAATTTCTCCAGTTTATATATGATTCTTTCCTCTTGCATTGAAATCCCTACCTCATCCTCTGTAGGAAACTCAGCTATGATATCTGCCCTGATGAAATAAAGCTGTAAATGATAATTTCATGGAAATGTGCCATAAATTTTATTTCTTTATGTATGTATCCGTAAATATGTGTGCAGTTCTGAAATCAGTTGTGTCCTCCCCCAAATTATTCAGATGCTGAAATCCTAATAAAGTCCTCAGAATGTGACTTCATATGAAGATAAGGTTTCTTTTTTTTTTTCTTTTTTCTTTTTGAGACAGGGTCTCGCTTTGTAGTTCAGGCTGGCTCTGAGCTCACTATGAAGCCCAGGCAAACCTCAAACTCAGCAATCCTCCTGCCTCTGCCTCCCGAGTGCTGGGATTACAGGTGTGAGCCACCACACCCGGCACTGTGGTATGTAGTATTGATTGCTGGTGGGCATGAGTCTCCACGCCCAGCATTGTATGTGGTTATCGGGGATCGAACTCAGGACTTTGTGCTTGCAAGGCAGGTGCCAGAACCACTGAGCTAACCCTCCGGCCCTGGAGATAAGGTTTTTAAAAGTAGGTTCAAATAAAAGTACCTGGGAAGTTCTTAATTCTATGTGCGTGCTGATGTCCAGTTAAGGAGAGAAGGAAAAGGAGGGAAAAGGGAAGGGGGGGGGAGGAAAAGAAAAAAGTTGGATACAGAGACATCAAGGACCTATGTAGAGATGGACAACAATGTAAAAACACAGTGAGAAGGGACAATTCATAGGCAGAAGAGAGACCTCAGGAGAAACCAGACCTGCTAAAGCTTTATTCTTTAACTTCTATCCTTGGAAGTGTGAGAAAATAACTTTTTGCTCTTCAAGACAGTTTGTCTTTTTTGGTTTTTTGTTTTTTTTAAGTTAAGGCAGCTATAGCAACTTTGTATATACAACGTATATGGAGATATTTAGATACATTTACTTCTCCCTCATGCATACATAGAAAATATTTCAAATTAAAATCAAAATATATTTTTAAAATTCACCTATAAATCTGCAAGAAAAAAGGATAATAAATAACATATTAATCATTGGAAGAATAAATCAAGTGACAATAAATATACACGAGGAAGATGTTCAGCTTTGTTATATTCTCCTTTGGGCTGAATCTGCCTTCCTGGCTGAGCCCTGTGTCCCTACCATCTTCTGCATGCCACTGGCTCATCTGGCTCCCTCCCATTGTTGTGCCCATGCCCTGTCCCGGGACAGCTCTGGGTACCACATAACATTAATGAAAGAGCAGTGGTTTCAGAGAGGGGTATAGAATAAATTCTAAGCAATTCAAGAAGCTTTCAAGATGTTCCTGGGAAAATCATCAAAGAGGAAGAACAACTCTATCTAGTAAGTACAAATGAAGATTATGCATCATTAGTAATGAAAGAAATGCATATCAAAGGACTAAGATTGCTTTTTGCAACTTTCCATTAAGAAATGCAACTAAAAGGTAACCAGCTGTGCTAACTCCATTGTCATAAAGTGCATGTTCAGTTTGCTGGTGGCATTGTTAATTGGTGAATACAATTTGGTGGTGTATTTCCAGCCACAATGTGTGAAAAATAAGTCAAAACACAGAAAATGCCACAAAAAAGACACGGTCCACCATCATGGTACTTATAAAAGCTAAGAACTGGGAATATCCTCAAATGTCCAATATTAATGGAATTTTCACATGAACTCCAAGATGTTTGCTCAAGAGAGTCACATGAATTTAAGATGTTTGCTCTAGAGACTGAAAAATAGCAAATGCAAAGACAAAATACCAATGTAAGAATTAACATAAATATACAAATTAGGTTATAAAATTACATATACATGGCAATTATAGCTATGCAAACACCAACAAAAGAAGACTAGAAGCAGGATGTGGTGACACACCCCAGAAAGCGCAGCATTTGGGAGGCAGGAGGATTGCTGAGAGTTAGAGGACAACTTACACTACATAGTGAGTTTAAGGCCACCCTGAAATACGTAGAGAGACTTTGTTTCAAAACATTAAAATATGAAATAAAGGGCCGGAGGGTTAGCTCAGTGGTTCCGGTGCCTGCCTCACAAGCGCAAGGTCCTAAGTTCGATCCCCAGTAACCACATATAATGCTGGGCGTGGAGACATGCCCACCAACAGTCAACACCGCATACCACAATGCCGGACGTGGTGGCTCACGCCTGTAATCCCAGCACTCGGGAGGCAGAGACAGGAGGATTGCTGAGTTCGCGGTGGCTTGCCTGGGCAC
>PVIC010054135.1:0-11644 GCA_004025085.1 Thryonomys swinderianus
CAAGGTGAGAGCACAGTGCAAGTCTTCTGCAAAAGCAGAGCATTCTAAGGCTACACTGAGTGCATTCGCTCAGGCGACTCTAGGCCCAATCCTCACCTAACTGTCCAAAGAAAGTTTCTAATTCTCAATCATCTTTATCCCTACAATTTTATTCTCAGGACTGGAGGTTTGAGTTAGCATGAGAAAGCATGTTTCTTATTTGAATGTCTGGAGTGTGCTTCTCATTTGATTGTGTGGAGCATGAGTTATCACCTACGCAACATCAGCGTTTGGAAAAGAAGCACAGTACAGAGTCTGGAAAGTGTAACAAATGCTGTATTCCCACTGTGGCCCCGACTGTTCAAGACCCCTGACTCCCCATTGGCATCTGGTGCAACATAAATGCTAATGTATTCTGCTCACTGTCTCTCCAGGTCTCCCTATCAGGCCTTATGGTTTTTCCCATCACTTTCCTCCCTCCCCAGCTTAGCAAGAGCCTGCCCTTCCCTCTAAAATTCTCCCACATCCTTGAGCCTGGCTAGTGCTTGAAATACCCTCTTACCTCTGTGCTCTTCTGAAACTGTCATTCCTTTTAAAATTCAAAGAAAAGACTCTGAGTGGCCTGACTAACCCCTAACCCTACCAACTTATCAACACTTTTTTGGTAGGCCAGAAGTTACTGAGATGCCCCTTTAGGGTCTTCCAGTACCTCTTTGGCCACCTTTACTGAGCCGTCTCTACGTGCTTGGCACAGACGCTGGGCACACCACCTGATGCCTCTGCTCCACAAAGAAGTTGTTTATACTTCTGTCTCAGTTCTTGTCCTCCCATGCTCTTTTGAACTAACTTCAAACAGACTCCTGACTCCACCTCTCCACCGAAATTGTTCTTTTCATGTTCAGTAATGATTTCCATGCTACTAAATCCAAAAGTCAATTTTCAGTACCTTTATTTGCCTCTCAATGGTATTTGATATGGACATCTGACTACAACTCCTTTTAGTGAAGAATTTACATTTAAGGGAGGTAAGGTAATTAAAAGTATTTGTCTTCATATTTGACCTTATGAAATAAAACTAAGATACACACAAACACACACACAGACACACACAGACACACAACACTATAATTGTGTCGACTGCAAAAGCAATTGGATACAAGTGTGATGATTCAAACAACTGGTATTTCTGCTAGCAGTACACCCCTATTCTCCAATTAGTGACTGTTTTTTTTTTTTGTGTTGTTCTGTTTGAGGCAGGGTCTTGCTTTGTAGCTCAGGCTGGCCCTGAGCTCACCATGTAGCCCAGGCTAGCTTCAGACTTACAACAATCCTCCTGCCTCTGCCTTCCAAGTGTTGGGATTAGGGGCGTGAGCCACCTCACCTGGCACTGTGGCATGTGGTACCGGGTATCAAACACAGGACCTTGTGCTTGCCAGGAAAATGCCAAAAGCACTGAGCTAAATCCTCACCCCATGGTGACTAACTTTTGACAGAACTATGAACAAAACAAAGGTTAATTTTTCAAAAATGATTTAATGTTAAGTACATAGTAAGATACTAAAAGGAGGGAAGGATTTGGGCTTACATAATCAGAAGCCATTTTGTTGTTCACTATGTGAACGTCTACGTGGGACATGAGGCTGTTCTTTTTGCTTGGTTCTGCCTCCTCTACTGCAGAATGTCTAATACCCATGGCCCTGGCCTTGAAATGACAATAACATCTCCAATCACTGTGAAAACCAAAACGCCCCTTAGGTTACCACCACGTTCTTGAGGAGGTTGACATCAGGTAGGAGAAAGTTCTGCGTGGATCCTGCTCATCTCTGCCTGATTAGTGAGCAGAGACACTGAAAGGCTTTAATAAGACTGTTTTTTTTTTTTAAGGTACTGGTACAACAAACAGTTTTGGATCATGGCCACAGGGACCACTCTGAGGAAAGGGTAAACGTGCTTCTTGTCTGTTACAAAGATCCAGCCTTGCTAAGCCTGGAGCTCCTTCCCTGTACTGCAGTTCCCTGCATGTAGAAGGCTCTCCCAAAGCTTTTCCATAAACTACCTTAAAGAGCCGAAAGCTGAGGCAGGGAAATGTGGATGCTCTGACTACTGCTATTGCTATAATAAACTTCTTTGTCTGAGAGCTAAGAGACTTAAATCTTCTGCTGCCAAACATGAACTTCTGGGAGGCTAATTTGTTACCAGGACTATATGCTAGTTTACAAATCTATAATCTCTTCCCCTATGTATTTATATATATTTTACTTATCTTCTTTTTTGTCCTCTATTGAGTCTACTGGTATATTTTAGATTCACATCACAATCACATACAACATGGAGAACTTGTACTTGTATGTGATGTATCTTGATTTTCATTTTTTTCCACTCCCTTGCCCTTTCTACACCCCTGAGCCCCTATAAACATATACTCTTCTTGATCTCTTCCCAAACTCCACACATTTATATCCAATTATCATTAATAACTAAACATCAAACAGACATCTCAAACTTAAAATGCCCCAAATAAATTCTTAGCATTTCCCTAAAATCCTACTTTTCCTGAAGTTTTATCAGTTCAAGAACATTTAAATCTATCACATATTAAAAACCTTAGTATCTTCTTTGATGTTACTCTTATTCCCATATCACATATCTAATTGATCAATACATCCTCTTGACACTACCTTCAAAAGCATACACACAAACATACACACACAACCACAAACACACACAATTTGCCTTTTTCTCACCATCGTTGGGCACTCCTCCTGGCCTTTGCCCCTGTCAGCTCCCGTCGGCCTCCCTGCTTCTTTCCTGACTCCGTGAAGTCCGACTTCAGCAGCGCTCCCCTCACACTCTCACGTGCCCATGGGTCTGTGTAAGTCACTACTGACTCGAAAGTCCCCAGTGACTTCCCACTCCATGCAAAGCCAAAAGCAGAGGCCTGTGATAGCTTGTAAATCCCCATGTAATGCAGCCACTCCGCGCCTCTGTCCAGCTCACTCCCCTGTCTGTCTCTAGCTCACTCAGCCCCAACGCACTGGCTTCTTTCTGAACCAAGAGATGTGGACCCAGTTGTCAGGTTTGCCTCCATTTACATGTCTAATAAGCACCTCAGACTCAGAATACCAAAACCTGGACTCCTAATCACTTCCCTAAAACATGTTAAGTACACACCTGCCTCGGGGCCCTGGTATCTGCTGTTCCCTTTCTGAACAACCCATTCCAGATGACTCACTAGCTCACATTTACCAGTCACAATTAACGTCACCATTATCACACAGGCCTTCACTAATGACCTTACCTCAAATTAACAGCTCCCAGTCCCACATGCCTGACATATCACCTCCCCTCCAACCTCCTCTTTCCTCCCCTCTTCTCTTAACTCTGCTCTCTCCTTCCCTCTTCTCTGTCTGTCTCTCTCTCTCTACTTTTGCTTTCACTGGTATCTAATATTATATGATATTATGTATCTAATATTATGTTTACTGGTATCTATGTGTATATATTGCTTGCTTATTTTATCTTCTCTTTCCATTGAAATATAATTACTTGTTAAACAAATACAACAATCAACATAATCTTCACAGCATACCCCCAGAATTCTACAAATAGAATTTTTTTTTTGAGACAGGGTCTTGCTTTGTAGTTCAGGCTGGCCCTCAGCTCAGTATGTAGCCCAGGCAAGCCTCGAACTCAGCAATCCTCCTGCCTCTGCCTCCTGAACACTGGGATTATAAACGTGAGCCCCCAAACCCGGGATTTTGTGGTATGAGGTACTGATTGCTGGTGGGCGTGAGTCACCATGTCCCGTATTGTTGTATGTGGTTACTGGGGATCAAACCAGGGACCTTGTGCTTGCTAGGCAGGTGCTGGAACCATTGAGCTAAATCTCCAGCCCTATAAATAGAAATTTAAATGGTCTTTATTACTGAACTGCTCAAAACATGTTTGGAGGGACTGTTTAGATCTGTATGATAACTAACAGGTAAAACCTTAAACCAGGAAGTCTTTCAGAACTTTTCAAGCCAAGTATGATGTCTCTTTTAGGGTATGTCATAATAGTTGTATCATTTGTTAGTCTATTCTGTTGTCATGTTGTAACATTGAATCCATTATTTAATTTATCAAGCAAAGCTCAAAAGGCAATTTCCTACTAATCCTATAAATTGTCATTATCAAGTAAAACAGAATATCCAAAGGAAAGCCAAGTATAATGGCACATATCTGTAATCTCAGCACTTGGGAGACTGAGGCAGGAGGATCACCACAAATTCGAAGCTATCCTGGGCTATAAAGTGAATTCAAGACCAACCTGAACTACATTATAAGACCCTGTTTCAACTTCTGTCTCAAAAAAGGAGCTCTGGAAACTATAAGCCACTGATTTTCTTCACTCCTGAACCAAGCTGGCATGTTTGTCTCCATCTCCAGGTGCTCTTTTTCCTCCAGAGGCACCATTGCGGCTTCCTCAGAGACCTGTGATCATGCACAGAGGCCACCCGCATGACTGTATGGCTGTCCTCAACCTCTCCTCTCTACTCTTAGGCCCCTTTCACCTGCCATGGGGCCTCCGGAGACTCCAGTTCTCCTGGCAGCCACAGGGTCACATGCAGATCCTGAACACAGTGGCCTTGGCCCTTCTGTCAGTGCACCTGAGCCCTTCCCTCACGCCCAAGCAGCTGCAGCCCCAAGACAGGACCACACTCTCAGGAGCACGTCAGAAGCCCTGACCTTTCTACTCTGGGTACACACTCCATGGGACACTCCTGAAGTCCCGTGCACATGGCTGAAGTGGACAGGAAAGACACCCCTCATCCTGCCCACTGTCTGGTGGGGAGGAGGGTACAGGAGATGCATGGGACACTGACACACAACTGTCTTCAGAGGAATCCCCGCTGCCTACCTCTGGGCAGCCTCGAGCTTCTGGGCTGGAGCTGAATGATGAAGAAGCAGAGCCATTGGTGTGAGGCCTTCGCTCACTGGTCCTGCAAGTCCAGACATTCCAGCCACTCTCCCAGGAATCACAGGGGGACATCCCAAAGACAGGTGAATCGCCAGCCTGTGAAGCCTCTGTTGAAACAAGAGGAGAGCTGGACTTAAGATGCTGTCCCAGTGTTTGTGGAACTAGATTCCAAAAATGGAAAATGACAGGATGTGTCCCCAAAGGAAATCTACTACCCCTGGGCTCTGTCCAGAAGACACATGCTGATAAGAACAGAGGGTCTTAGTGCTTCTTGCTGGGAGAGTCTTCAACCAGGAGGTTAGGAGAGCAGGGTATTCAGTGTTTGAAAACACGACTGATTGGAGTTAGGTGTGGTAGGATGCATGGAAAAGGTGTAATAAGGAAGGTAACAAGCAAGCACAGTCAGCCTGACTGTGCAACCCAGAACTTATTCTAGTCAGACCTTGGGGTCCCTTCATGAGTCTCAGCCCTGCTAAAGAACTCCCTGTCCAATCCTAAACTTCCTCATTAGAACATCAGCTCTTCAGTATATTATTTCCCTTATATTCCATATTCCAGTGGAATTCTTGGGAATCTCTACCAGCTTAGAGAATGGAATACAATGGCAAAACAAAACAAATGTAGGAGATAGATTTTTTTTAAGCCACACAGTGGTCTCTGTATCTGGCCTACTACAATATGAATCATTTGATTTCTACTATTAATAAAGCTGACCTAGCTGCATTGTTTTCACAGGAAAACGGAGACTCAAACTGATGGAGAGATTTTTCTTCATAAAAACGCAGAAGAACAAGATAGCACAACTTGCTGTTCCCAGAACACTCTCTGGAGTTTTCTGCTGGTGCTTGTACTATGTGCTCCACCTAGAAGCCTCTGAATACCTGCTTGGATTCCACCATTCTTCAAAGAGTGGCTTCTATTTGACTTCTTGCACACACCTGTCCCCCTTTCCTCCAAGATTCAGGCAGCCATGCCTTCCTCTAGCTAACTGAACTTCCTGTCTCTTTTAGGGTATGTCATAATCCCTTTCCTAATGTCACTATTCATGCACATCCCGTTTCCTCCCCAGCATGTTAATTCTCAAAGACAGAGAGTGTGTCTTATGAATAGGTATTTCCCAAAGCATTTAATACAAGCACTAGAGTAAGTGTGTCACTCACAGCAGGTGTTCAGCGTATGTTTGTAAAACCAGACACACAGAGGCATTGCAAAAGATGGAATCTCAGGAATCCTGGTACCACAGCCCCTTGTTTTCAGCTCTCCAGAACAAGATCTGAGAGTTTGCTGTCATCAAAAGTAAACGCTGGCTCACTTCCAGAGGGCATCTACCCCATCCTGGCTTCTGCTTCAAAGTTCCCCCAAGTCCCAGCCGCAGTCCTCTTGATCTTTCCGTGTTTGCTCATTAAAGTTAATTTGGGACATGGAAAGATCCAGGACTAAATATGTCATTAAGTCCAGGACTTCCTAATGCAGCAATTGCAGGTAAAACGGGCAAAGGAGGGCAAAGGTTACAAGCGGGAGGCCAGCAAACAGCACCCCAGGCTTTCCACTCAGAACTGATGGTCTTCAGCGAGCTCCCGGGAGGCCGAGGTTATGGAGGGCAGTAGATGTTTCTTCTCACAGAGACACTCTGAGTTTTCAAGCATCTCTATAGCTCTTGGAAGTAAGGAAATTATGATATGTATGAAAACAGCTGGGTCTAAAGACTTATATGATGTTATTAACAATATCAACTAACACTTTTCAGAGTTCGTACCATACATCAGGTATCTGCTGGTTTTTTTAATACAGATTATCTCTTCTATTCCTCACAATAAACCTCTGAAGTGATGCTACTATTGCTTCTATATTATATACAAAGAACTCCGACCTAGAGAAGTTATTGATTAGACTAAACTCTTATAACTGTGATAAAGTTGAGATTTCAACAGTGTCAAAGTCTTCCTAGGATCCATACTACTAACTGCCTCACTCTACTGTTTCTTGGAATACCTCCACATTTCCCAGGTTCTCTTAGTGGCAGAAAAGATACTAAGATACTAACAGTGCATTAGGTGGTCCTGATCCCAGTGAGGTACAATGAGGGAAGGCTGTAATTTTTTTTAAATCTCATCCATAAAAGTTTGTTTATTCATGGAACAAATAATGACACAAATTATTGAGGTTCTGGAGGCCAAAGGACTTTGCCTGTGTGGTATGTCCTATAATCTTAAAATGCAGTGGAATCGTTTGTAAGGTTTTTTCATAGCTAGAGCTGCAATGATGAGGAAAGTTGGAAAATTTTAAAATGTAGTAATGTCATTAATCTCAAATTCCTCTAAACTTCTATTCTAACAGAGCTATTTTTCTTTTCAGGGAAAATTTTATTCTAGTAAATGTAAATTATTAATTACTATAGAACTTTTCATTAAAGAATTGGGTTACTAAATATGACAGTAAGTCCAAATGCAAAACTGGTCACAATAAATTCAACTATCTTAAATTACCCTATTAAGGTAACACAGAATTTCAGAATGGCTTAAAATACAAAGTCAAATTTTACATTCTTTGCAAGACATATGCTTAAAATAATGGCTCACAAAAAGCTAAAACGTAGGTATTTGTACTAGATAACAAATTTTAAAAGGATTAGATGCTAAAATGATAACATCAGATAAAGTGTAACTAAAGGCAAGAAGCATTAAAAATTAAGGGCAAAGATATTATCTTCTTCATATTATATTCAATTCATCAAAAAAGATATCAGTTATGACTCTTAATGTATTGATAATGTAGCATTACATTTTTTCATCTTCAAATATATGCATAAAATAAAAACTGGTAGAAATAAACAATCTGGAATCATTGGCAAGAGAAGAGAGGGAGAATGGAAAAGATGTAAAAAGAATTAGGATGTTTTGTGTACATGAACCAATGTATGCAATGTACACACAGTGAACGTAATCATTATGTACACCAAACATATACTATTACAAATGAAATTTTTTATAAAATAGAACCATCATCAAAGAAAATGTCAGACACAATGATGGCATGTAAAAAGTAATAGGAAGGAAAATTTATGAAGAAAACAATATAGGCATTTAAAAAAAAAAACAGAAATAGGACCTGGGATGTAGCTCAGTGGTGCTGTGCTTGTCTGGCAAGCACAAAGGTCCTGAGTTTGATCCCCAGCACAAAAAAAAACAAAAAACAAAACCCCAGATATAATATCAACATAAAAGACTAGTAAGAAAACACTTTTTAGAGATGACTTTTGTATTAAAAGAAAATAAAAATGGAATAGAAAATTATTTGAAAGAAGCCAGGAGAAAAACAAGAAGCCTAAGATTTAGCTCAAGTGGTACCGTACCTACCTTGGAAGCACAAGGGCCCAAGTTTGATCCCCAGTACCAGAAATAAAAGGAGAGAGAGAGAGAGAGAGAGAGAGAGAGAGAGAGAGAGAGAGAGAGAGAGAGAGAGAGAATTATTTGAAAGAGAAATTAAATAACTCTCCATATAAAAACCTACAGGGTGCAGCCCAAGTGGGCTCAGAAGGCAGGTAACTCTCCTCCAAGCCATGCATTCAAGACTGGCAGGGATAGGACAGGAATTTAGCTCAGTGGTTTGGGCGTCTGCCTGCAAAGTGTAAGGTTCCAAGTTCAATCCCTGGTACCACATACCACAATGCTGGACGTGGTATCTCTGCCTATAATCCCAGCACTTGGGAGGCAACTAAAGAAATGACTTGTTGGCCAGAGATTTAGCTCAGTGGTTCCAGTGCCTGCCTAGCAAGTGCACGGTCCCTGGTTTGATCCCCAGTAACCACATACAACAAAACTGAGTGTGGTGACTCACACCCACAAGCAATCAGTGCCACACATCACAAATGCTGGGTTTGGTGGCTCATACCTGTAATCCCAGCACTTGGGAGGCAGAAGCAGGAGGATTGCTGAGTTCGAAGCTTGCCTGAGCTACACAGTGAGCTGAGGGCCAGCCTGAACTACAAAGCAAGACCGTGTCTCAAAATAAAAAAAGAAATGAATTATTATTTTTGTTACTTACAGTAATGGAAACTGAACCCAGAACGCTTACAATAAGATACTTCCAGCCTTTTTTTTTTTAAATTTGCAACAGGGTCTTGCTTAATTGTTGAATTGCCTAAGGTGGGCTCAAAGATGTGGTTTTCCTGCCTCAGGCTCCCAAAGTGCTGGGATTATATGTGTGTGCCTATAATCTTGGTTCAAATTGTTTTTAAATTTTTCATTTTAATGTAAACAGTCTCACAAGGTCAGTGGCAGACACATTGGGCAGCACTATTCTAGTGCAACCCAAAGGAGTCAGTGGACCCTCTAAGTTTTTCATTGTTTGCTTTTTAAATTTTTTTGGACAGGATGTCACTGTGTAATTCAGACTGACCTTGAACTCACCATGTAGCTCATGCTGGCCTTGAATTCATGGCAATCCTCCTACCTCATCCTCCTCAATGTTGGAGTTGCAGGCATGTATCACCATGCCCAGCACACCCAAATTAACTTCTCCTAACTCTGTTCTCCATGTGTACTTTAACACATGCAATGATTGGGGGGGGGTAGTTCACAGTGATGTCAATGTATGCTAAAAATTAAATCTCCCATTTTCTCTATCAATGAAGCTATCCATGCATTTCAAATGTATGAGAATATAGTCCCAGAATGTCATCTTTTTTTTTTTTCTTTGAGACAAGGTCTTGCTTTGTAGTCCAGGGTGGTCCTGAGTTCACTATGTAGCCCAGGCAAGCCTCAAACTCAGCAAATCCTCCTGCCTCTGCCTCCCAAGTGCTGGGATTACAGGCATGAGCCACCACGCCCTGCACTGTGGTATGTGGTATTGATTGCTGGTGGGCGTCAGTCACCATGTCCAGCATTGTATGTGGTTAGTGGGGATCAAACTCAGGCCCTTGCACTTATGAGGCAGGCACCAGAACCACTGAGCTAAATCTCTGGCCTCCGGAATGTCCTCTTGAAGATCACTTCTGAGACCATTCTTGACATATTACTGTATTACTCATTGATTCAAAGTTAGACATTCAAATTTGGTAAATTCATTGAGTGTATTAACTAAAGGAACCATTTAAAGCAGTGCTGGCAAATGAAGACAAGAGTATACCATTTCATTTATTATTCATATTGAGTGAATTCTAGAGAACCTTCTCACTCACTCCAGTATCTCCTAATGTAGGACAAATGGTATTGACTGTGGATGGGGACTCCGGGAATGATGGGGTTCTCAGGTGCAACAGGCAGTTCAGAAGAGCACGAAAGACCTCAAAAGGCTTCCATGGTCAATCTCAATTTTCCCCATCAAAGAGCTCTCTAGGGCCTCCTATCCACAGGCTCTGGAGCTGTCTAGCCATTCTGCTAATCATTCACCATACTTGGCTTCTTTCTTGATGGCTGTGGGCAGAGTCTAGCTTATAATGGCCAATTCCTATCTTCAAAGTCTTGAATCCGGATGCTCATGTTTTAATGAACAATGCAAACCAAAGTGGGGGCCTAAGCATCCTGGATGGGATGTTATGTGGGCACAATTGCCACTTTCAACCAAGGAAAACTACTATATTAAGTAGGTATGGAAATACCTGAGAGTGCTGTCTCATAGATAATGGCTTTTGTGCAACATTTCCAACATACAGTGCAGATAGATTATTATGTAAAAAAAAGGATAAGAATCAAATAAGTAAAATCAAATCTGAAAATAGACACTGACCATAGAAATACAAAACACTGTTAAGGACTATCATGAATAACATTACATGAAATTGAAAAATACAGAAAAAAATTATAAATTTCTGAAAACAGACCCTACCAAAGTTGAACCATAAAGATATAGAAAACATGAGCAGACAATAACAAGTAGTGAAAATAAATAAGTAATGAAAAGTTTCCCCAAAAAATGAAGCTCAGGACTGAATGTCTTCACCGCTGAGTTTTATCAAGGTTTTAGAGAGCTAGCACTAATTCTTCTGAACCCATTGTAGACTATTTAAAAGAGAAGAAACAATTAATTTTATGAGGCTAACATTACTCTGATATTCAAACCAGGCAAGGATATAACAAAAAAAAATGAAAACATGGAAACCAACATATGTCTGATGAGCACAGAGAAAAATATTTTCAACAAAATGTAGCAAAGTGAATCCAACAGCATTTAAAAATAATTATATACATGATGAAGTAGAACTTATGGCTAAGCATGGTAATGCAAGCTTATACTCTCAGCTCTCTGGGAAACTAAGGCACAAGGATCACAAACTCAAACATAACCCAGGCAACTTCATGACAGTGAAATCTTGCCTTAAAACTTTAAAAAAATAAATAAAAAGTGCTGAGGATATGGATTTGAGTGAAGCCCCTTGATTCAAGTCTCTCTACCAATTCTACAAAGTGAGATTTATGCCAGGGATGCAAGAATGTTTCAACATATGCAAACTGATAAAATATATCAAATCAATAAAATGAAAG
The DNA here is from genome assembly GCA_004025085.1 of Thryonomys swinderianus. Taxonomy (NCBI): domain Eukaryota; kingdom Metazoa; phylum Chordata; class Mammalia; order Rodentia; family Thryonomyidae; genus Thryonomys; species Thryonomys swinderianus. The sequence goes on from PVIC010054135.1 coordinate 11,422, forward strand.
ATAAAAGCTTCATGATCAAAAGCGAGACCCTGTCTCAAAAAAAAAAAAACCTGCATGATCATCGCAATAGATGCAGAAAAAGCATTTGAGCCGGGCATAGTGGCTCATGTTTATAATCCTGGCACTCAGGAGGCCGAGGCAAGAGGATTGCTGAGTTTGAGGCTTGCCTGGGCTATGTAGTGAGCTCAGGGCCAGCCTGAACTACAAAGTGAGACCCTGTCTC
>PVIC010054137.1:0-11637 GCA_004025085.1 Thryonomys swinderianus
GAGGATATACTAATAAGTGAAATCAATAGATCACAGATAGACAATTTCCGGATCTTCTCTTTGGCATGAACACCTGTAGATGCAAATGAGTTCTAGAAAGTAGGACAGCTTTTATAGAGTGGAATATTTCTATAGGAAACTTGGTGTGGGAATGTGATGAGGGGAAGGAATAAATATGATACAGATTTTTACTTTTTAAATTATTTCATTTAAAAATTCATTTTCACATTACAACTTTTAATTGACTTACCAACACACTTCCACAAAATAATATTTATTTAATATTGATCACACATGGTTAGGCTATTTTACCCACAAGATTTTTCAAAATCCACGTTTAATTGTAAAGTGTATGGAATTACCTTCATTTAAGAGATAAAAGCCCTAAACTTTTTATCTGAAATTTGATAGAATCAATATTCAAATCCTAAATAAACTGTAAAGCTTAGTATTTATTTACTTTAATTAATGAAAATTTCATTTACATTGAAAAACTACACAGTTTTATTGAAATGTGCGATCCCTTGCTCAAGAATTATTGAGAATTTCAACACAGTATTTCCAAAGCAATAAAGTACATGTGAAGCTTTCTGTGCATGGAAGCTTTTACTGCTCTCTACTCCTGGTGGAAACATGATGCCAGCCTTGTCACTATGGATACTACTTTCAACTATGCAATGGTCACTACCATACACTGGTGTCATTGTAATGAATATAAATAATATTGTTAACTATTAAACAATCCCCCTAAATAGAATAGCCCTGAAACGTCCATGTGAAATACTTCACACCTGTGGCTGTAAAGCCTAATGTCTGCCTCTTAAAAACATTTACTAAATAAAATAAGTGAAATACCCAGTTGCAATGGTCAACAAGCAACACAAAATTAATTTTGAACAGACATTGATTGAAGGTTGCAATCACACAAAACTTACATCGATGTAAATTGACATTTACCAATTTTCATGACAAGTGTTACAAACTTGGAGACTTGCGCATAAACAATGTTGGGTATGTAAGGACTGGAATTAATATTAACTTCATAAAATGTGGTATTTCTATAATTAGTTTTGGTTCAGGCAGTTTTATGAAAAATATCACAGCAGTGCCCTTGTTCCACGAAGGCAAAGAATTCAGCTCACAAATAAGACTCTGGAAGATGTTTTGCTCTCAAACGTCTCATTGGGTGATGAACGTGACTTTAGGAATTGGTTGTAGTAGTACCTCAGTTCACAAATGTAATCCATTCCATGGTTCTGGGGGATGATGGCTTTATAGTTCTGTTTCTGTGGAGAAAACAATGAAGGTTGTGTTTGTCACCAGATGGGGAGAAAGAAAAGAAGCAAATTTTGTCAGATGCTTCCGTTTGCGAACTGAATCGATCTGGTAAGCAGGCACCATTGTACTTGCTTCAGAAATCTGTTGAACACTTAGCCTGATGCCTGAATTTCTAAAATCCTCTTGTTTACAGATGAGTGGAGAAAAGAGTAAATATTTAGGGTGATGTATAAGGTCTGATCACTTTAAGGGCCCCTGCATATATGCTACTGGATGTCAAGGGCATATATACTCAGGTACACTCTTTATGGACAGGAGGTCAACTGTCATGTCACAGCTACTGCTGTGAAACTACAAAAATATAGATGCTGAAACCCACAAGAGACAGGTTGGCCGAGTCTGATCCATCACCCAGACACAGGAGTGGGGCTAATAATACTTTGAGAAAGCCAACACCCTTGAGAAGGAGCTTGGATTCAGAGAAACAGAAGTGGAATGAAACCTCCCCAGAGATTGGAGAGGATAATCAGTGATAGATTTCAATAAGGTACAAACACTCAGTCAAAGCTGAAGCAGATTAGTAACCAATGAGGAACATGGTATATGATTTGTTAACATATGCAAAACCTCGCAGGTGCATTGGATGGCCTGCTCAGATACAGGCTTCAAAGCCATGTGACAGTACGAACATATACAGCATGGGCAGAGATAAGATTACTGTAGTGGTAACAAGTGACAGGCCTTGAGAATGGTTGAATGTGAAAGAAGGACAAGGAAAAGCCTCAGCTAGAGTTTCAATATACTAAATAAGTGATAAAATTGTGGTCATTCATGAACAGAAGAGACACAAGAAGCAGAAAACATTCTTGGGGGAAGATGGTAAGGAGGTCAAGTTTATCAGTCTGTATTGGAGCCAAAGACCAGTGTACCCGGGGCACACCTCGTCATATTTACCTGAGCAAATCTAAGTGGGAGAACGGTTTCCTGCACATATGTATCAATTTGAGGATCGTTGCATTGTGGTGATCGTTGCAGTCATAGGCACTGCTGGAATCATAATGGGAAGAGAAGCTGGCCAAGGGTACAAACTGGGACTCATCTACATGCAAGTGGAGCACAAAGTCAATCGTGAAGATGACCAGGAGGACTAGAGCAGTGACACTCTTGGCACTGTCTGTAACAGAGGAGATCAAAATATTGTATATTAATTTTCTCACAGCCCAACTTCAAAAGGCCAGTGAACTACAATTTTCTTATTAAATACCGAGACTTTAGTAGCTGTTGCACTTTATTGGTCCATGCAACTTTTTATGCAAATTAAGAGGCTAATTTGTTTCCCTTGCAATTTTTGTGATGAGTTAGAGACATCTGTGTGCCTAACATGCAAAGGACTTACTGGTATATCCTTTGGTCATTATTAAAATTTTTATTCTCTTTGTATTTCTTCACACACAAATATATTCACAGTATTGGGTAAAACTTGAATCTAAGAGGAATATTAATTGTAGTATTATTTGATTTCTTTCCTTTATGATACTCTGGTGAGTTATCTTGGAAATATCTATTAATACTGTGTATATCATTGATATATGGCTAATCTTGTTTTCCCTTGGTATCCCAAAACTAATAGAAATTTTTGTTTTGAGACAGGGTCTTGCATTGTAGTTCAGGCAAGCCTTGAACTCAGCAATCCTCCTGGCTCTGCCTCCCAAGTGCTGGGATAACAGGCATGAGCCACCATGCCCAGCATTTAGAAATTTCTATTTTTAATAGTATATTCCTGCCTACAAACTCAATATCAACTCTATTTTGTATTCTAAAAGCTATTTTTTAAACTTACTGCACATTTAAAATATAATTTACATCTTGTGAGTTACTCAATAGCAATAAGAATTTCTTCATAAATAGAAGATGACTTTTTGTCTAATAGATATGAATTACCCATCATTTCAAATTTATGCTAATTCTAACAATAGTATTATACCATGAAAATGAACTTGCAACTTATGAACATTATCATTGAAAGGATCAAGGAATTGGTTATTAACTTCTTATACAGTTGAAATGCCTTTTATTATTGCCAAATTGTGTTCCAACAAAAAACTATATTCTAGCAATGAACCATTTTAATGATTTTATTAAAAATTCAGCCAATGAACAAGAAACATATTCCCATCATTCTAAATTTCATCAGTCCCATTTTAGAAATATTCATAATGACAGTAAATGAAAATATCATAAGGTATGCTCATTTTATCTGTAAGAATCTTCTCTAACTGGCAAGGAGATGTGCATATTATAGAAATACAAAAAGAATATATCTAGTCGAGATTTTTCTAGTAAATTTAGAAAAGTAATACACTATTTTATTGCAAACCATTCCTATGTGTAATTAATTTCTCTTCCAGTTCAGTTCTTTTCCTTGCCTGCTCCCTTCCCATCTGTGTCCATAGGAGCTCACACATATGCAAATGATCCATTTGCTCACTGACCTCAGATTTGCAGATGAGTTGGAGTAAGGTCTGTAGGTCTCCAGTAACTCTGGTTTATGTTTGATCCTGAGTATGCAGTGTCCTTTTCTTTCTTTTTTTGTGAAGTCTGAAAATAAGTGTTACATAGAATTACTTGGCTAGTAAGACGAGGAGGAAAATATGTAGGCACAGGTACTGACAAAAAAGGAAAACAATGCTAAAAGGATTTAATTATTTACAGCAAGAGATCAGAGCAAAACTACCTCTGAATTGTGTCTTGATCGTATTCTTTCTTTTGTCTGACTCTATCTCTCCTTTTCTCTGTGTGGCTCCTCCCCTTTCTCTTCCTAAGATGAGGTCTTGGGAAACGCATGTGGAATTTATCTAAACTGTCTCCCTCTCTCTTTTTCTGCCTCCCTCACAAGCTTGAAGTAACTCAGTGACAGCCTTTTAGAGGGATGATGAATGTAATGTAATGTTTTTGAACATGAATTTTTGTTGTGGGGAGGGGACCTAATTAACCAACTTAAACCACTTCTATTGAAACACTCCAGAAAGATAACACCAGCCACAAATGTTAAATATCTGTTTTGCTTACTTTGCTTACTCATGCATTTATTCAACACTTGCTATGGCAGTTTATCTAAAATTAGGTCCAAAGTAATTTAAACAGCCATGCCCTATGTGAAAGATTCAGTAAAAAGCTTTACATCATAGTGACAGCCATTAGCAGTTGCTTAAAGGAAATGCATTTCTGAATAACTCTAAAGGAAACAATAGAAAAAAGATGTGTGAGTATACATATAAAGTCCCGAAAGAAATGGCTCAGCATTTAGCCATGTATTCTTTCAAAAGAATGAAATTGAATGTATTGATTTGTGTATTTTATACCACCTATCAAAGAGAGGATAATAGTACAATTTTCCTGAGCATTTTCTCCAGGTCAGATGCAGATTCTGATACTTGAGTGTTATTAATATTCAATTTTCAACATTTTTGAACTAAGCTACATTGCTTCACTCATTTTAATGATGAAGAAATGTCACAAGGGAAACAGAAAATTAATCAAATCACCTAAGGGCTTAGTGACAGAGCCATGCTTTCAGTGGTGGCAGTTTGCTTATAGCCCACGGGTGTCTATCCTCTGTGTTGTGTCTGTCTGCACCAGCAGCATCCCTGATGGCTTCTGTTACGGACATCAGTGGAACCGGCTGTCACAGGGAAGCCCAAACCATTCCAAAATAGTGATGGAGACTTCAAAATTTCTGAAGTAGCTCTTGTATAAATTTCTTAACTTAGAAAAAAAAAAGTTGAACAAGAATTTATTTTTCAATATACTTTTTGAATATTCTAAATATATTTAAGCTACCAAATAATGGCTGTAACCGCATTCGTTTAAGAGCTGAGTACTGCTGTTTTTGGCCCAAGAATTTTGACAAATTGGTGTAAATTGAAACATGAAGAATAAATGTAAAATATAGAAATAGTCTAAATGTCTCCCCTGGGAAAAACCATTCATGAATTCATGATTTTGAATGCTTTCTTTTAAGTTGTATCAAGTTGCAAACTATTCAGAATATTAGCAGAGTAACTTTTAAATGTTCATTCTGACACTTGCCCACAAATGTCCTAACTCACTACATGAACATCGATAAACAGGAAAATATTTGGTATTGTATATAAAATTTAGAATAGAAAATATGCACCTAACTTTTGCAGATGAAATGAACTAGACAAAGAGCACCAGAGAGAGCTCAAGAGGAAAAAAAAGACTTTAAGAAAAAAAAAATTAACTGGAACCATTCAGTTTGGAAATAGAAGCATTCAGAAAAATTTGGCTTCAGTTCTCTAACACCACATGAGGTAACCATCGTTATAGTGCCATCCTTAGAGCTCTGACACAGAATCATGGGTTCTTCTGGTCAAGATAATCATCAAAGACATGCACATGCTGACTGTAATGCCTTTACATGTGTTTTTCAATATATGCGGTACTTTACAATATTATTCAACCCAGCAGGACTTCAAAGAAAGTGTGGAGAAAGCATGGCGTTATGAAGAAAGTGCAGAATAGTACTGAAGGTGGCAAGAATCTACAAAACTATAACACATGCAACAAGCCAGTGCAGAGCAAGAGTGGATAGAAGGTTTTGAAGAAAATAACCATTGAATTGAAGAAGGAAATTGTACATCAGCATCACCATGTTATGTATGTAATTGATCTGGCCTCAGACTACAAAATGGAAAAAGTCTCAACTATTTTGAAGAATAAAGATGCTACCAGAGTAACTGATGAAGCAAAAAGAGTAACTATAGTAGCCAAGCAGAGGACACAAGCCCTAGAAGATATGCAAAACCTTCTGTTAATGTGGCTGAATAAGAAACAGCTGGTGGGTGATGGCATTAGTGAACCTATGATCTGGAAAAGCAGGAAATTACACAATGGTTTACTGCAAGAAAACCCCTCTGCAAGTGCAATATGTGATGTATTTAAAGCCAATAGAGGGTGGCTTGATAAACTCTGCAAGAGAAGTGGCATTTAAAGTGTGTTAGGACATGGTAAGGCTTCCAGTTCTGACAAGATAGCTGCAGAACCTACAAGAAAGAGTTCACAAAATTAATGAAGATAGAAGGATATATTACTTAATGAATGTTCAGCTGAGAAGAAACAGGTATCTTCCAGACAGAGCCTATATAATACAGGAGGAAAAGTATTTCTAGAGCACAAGCTCATGGAAGGATAGATTAACTCTTCTGCTATGTGTGTGTGAACACAAACATTGATCTGAAGGTTAATGGTGAATCCTTCCCAGGATTCTTTTAAGCCTTGTGCATTCAAGGAAAAGAATGTGAATGAGGCCACCCTGCTCGTCATATGAAGGCCAATGAGAAAACTTGAGTCACAAGGCAATTGTTCACAGAATGGCTACATGAAGTGTCCCCACCCTCTGGGGTGTGTGTGTGTGTGTGTGTGTGTGTGTGTGTGTGCATGTATGCATGTTTTGCAGTACTGGGGATTGAATTCAGGTCCTTGTGCTTCCAAGGTAGGCACAATAGCACTTGAGCTAAACCCCCAGACACCCCCAACCTGTGTTAAAGAATAACTTTCTGACAACCAACTTCCCAAAAGGTGATTCATCTGATGGACAATGCCCCAGAACACCCTTCAGCCATCCTGAGTGATACAGACACTGAAATGACTTCATAAATGTCGAGTTCTTTTCATCCAACATGATACATCTTCTGCAGACCATGGATCTGCAAGTCATCTGCAACTTGAAGCAGCTGCATACAACGATGCTCTTTACCAGGTGTTTTAATATTACTCCGAAGGGTCTGAAGCTCAGGTAGTAGAGGAAATTGTGTCCATGGGTAAGAGTGAAGGTCTGGAGTTTGATGGTGCAAATATCGAGGGGCTTGTTGAGGACCAGAAAGAAGAGCTGATGGCAGAACTTGCTGAACTCCACAGTGAACAGCAGAAGCCATTTACTGAGGAGTGTCCATGGAGGAAGAAGAAGGCAGGAAAAGGGGTTAGCGGGGATGTGATGAAATCCATTATGGAAAAATGGAATGGGTGCTGGGGTTTCTTTGAAAAGCACCACCCACAATAACTGTAATGAACAGGGTTGAATCTGATGAACAACAAAGTGGTCTCTCATTTCTAGGGTATGTAGGAAAAAACAAATGGAGTTAGGCAGATTTTTCATCAAAATTAACCTTGAGACAAAGAGACCAAGAAGAGAGGAAACCCTGGAAGGAGATCTCCCAGTTTTCTTATAGAAAGGAACCCTCCTTCCAAACAATAACCTTCTCCCACCCACCGTCCAACCATTCATGTCAGAAGTTACCTCAAGCAGGGCTAACATTATCTATCTTCATACTGTACCATGTTGTACTTCATTTCATATTTTTGTGGTTAAAATATATATGGTTGAGAATGGCTTAACATTTACATTGAACCTTATGGAAAGTTTTGATCTTGTTCATGATCGATTCACTTGGTGACCAATTTGGTCTGTGACCAGAATCATGGAACAGATTTGATGAACTGAAGCACCGATAGTCTTTCTTCTGTGGGAAAAGGCATTTCTACATCGTCCATGAATGGTTAGAACTACAGCTTATACCAAACTAAATTCATACTCCTTTTTTTCCAAACTGCACCTAAAAATCTATGGAAATTGCTAGTGTATAAATTAGCCGTAATAAGGGATTGACAATAAGCAATAATAGGAAATTTAAAAAAAAATGTAATAAAACTGCCAACGTTTTATTCTTGAGATTTGGAGACTTTGAGTTTTTACTGTTAGTAAAATAAAGGTTTCTTGAACACAAACACTTTGATGGCATCAGATAAAAAAGAAGGCCACAGAGGGACTGATGAGTGAGTGGAGGGCATAGCTGGATGTGGTGACGAGAGGCCGATTCACACCCAGGCGGGACATGGTGAGGCATTTTATCATGTGACTCAGGACTTTGCAATTTACAACTTAATTACTTCTGGAAATTTTCCATTGAATATTTTCACACCACAGTGGATCACAGATAACTGAAGCCAGGAAAATAAGAAAGACCCCAATTAGCAAAACCATGGGTGAGGGCAGACTGATGTCAAAATTCTTTGCCATTTGCACATTTAGCTATTTTTATTTATAATAATGAAAAGTGAGTTTTCTTCTTGAAGAGAAAATTGTGCAATGACTCATCTACTTAAACACTCTGTGAGTGGTCACCCTGAGAAATGTAGGGATATGGCTGATATTTACCTTTGGGTAAAACATAGCAATTCCAAATTTCATTTCAAAATGGACAAAGAAAAATTACTATAACTGACTGGGAAAATCCCAGATGCTTTACAATGCTTTTCTTTATGTCCCCCAATCTCTGCTCTGGCCTTGAAACAGTAACTATTCCCTTCCTATGAAATACACATGCTGATGTCATTGCTTTTAACCATGACAGGATCAATTCTGTTTTTGATTTTCTATGAAAAATCTATGCTGTATCTGAAATCTTGGCTGATATCTCAGCAGAAGTAATTATTCTCATCTAAACCTACTCAATGTAGTTTCTATAGAACACTAATTCATTTTGTCTTTGAGAGTTTTTAGTTGTTTACATATGTCTATTACATTGCTTTAAAATGTTTACAAAATGGAACATATGTTGCATTTATCTTGCTTATAAAAGTAATGATATCCTTTTTCCAGTTTATCATAAAACATTTAAACTGCTACATAGATGCATACTCCATAGAATTATATTTATTGCCTTAACTCTTTTGCTGTACTAATATACACATAAAAGATAATAGCAAAAATTAGTCATAGGGAATGGACTTTTTCGTTTTCTCATCACTTAATGTAGTTGTGCAAGTGTATTGTCATTATTAAATGATCTTTAAAATCTACATCGAATGTAACTTTTTAACTGTCAAATGTCCATCAGTTACTGTGTAGATCAAAAATGCCCCCAAACCAAAACTAAATTAAAAAGTTCTCCTAAATCTTATGTGTGGAGAGGTGGGAGCATTGGAAAGTCCTAGGTCAGAGGTACTAAGCTCCTCAGTACCCTGATCCCCTGAAGAGTCTGTATCCGAACATCCCCTTAGGAAGTAGGACTGGTTAGTGGAAGCAGCACACATGGCTTCCTGGCTCTTCCCTCACACTCTCTTTCCTGGAGGCTACTGTATCAGCAGCCTTCTTCACCATACACTCCCCTTGGCACAGTGTTTCCAACTTTAAGTCAGATAAGTGTAGGCCAAAAGCTCTGAAACTCTAAGACAAAATGAACTTTCTCTTACCTGAGTTGTATTAGCAAGTATTTTGACCCAGCTTCAAACAGGTGACCAAGGCTCCAGGTTAAGTATCTATTTTATATAATCATCGTCCACATATTTAAGAAATATTAAGTTTTAGTTTAAAATAAAACCAGTTTAGTTTACCTTTCTTCACTACTGTGAATATTGGTTAAATAAATGCTAAGTACAGGATTTACTTTGGTTTTTGCTAATGTCTTCTGAGATTTTTATATATTATGGATTTCAACCTTTTGTCAGATATAAAGTTTACAAACAATGTCTTGCATTCTGTAGATACTCTTTGTAGGGTGATGATTGTTTTCTTTGCTATGTAGAGAATTTTAGTTTAATAAATTCTCATTTTTTCTATTTTTTCCCTATGCTTTGGGATTTTTTTGAAAGACTCCATGGCCATTGAAATATCCTCAATGCAGTGTTCTAAAGACTGGTCCAAGGTATGAATGTTTCAACTATTGAAATAGATTGTCTTTTTGATTTCCAACCCATTTTTTTTTTTAGACAAGGTCTCGCTTTGTAGTTCAGGCTGGCCCTGAGCTCACTACGTAGTCCAGGCAAGCCTCGAACTCAGCAATCCTCCTGTCTCTGCCTCCCGAGTGCTGGGATTACAGGCGTGAGCCACTACACCCAGCTCCAACCCATTTTTTATATTGCCTCAATTCATCAAAGAGTTTCAACACTCATCAATAAGAACAACTAGTATACTATTTTCCACAATTTACTTTTATTATTTATAAATTTTTATTCATATCATATATCTGCTTTCACTGATGTTTTAACATTTTCAGTGAAGATAATACATTGCTTTTAATATTTTATTTTTATAAGAATTTAAAATATTTATGTTAATTTCCTTTTTAGAAATGTTTTGGTAGTACATGTTGGGAGTACACTATGGTTATATTCATTGTGGGGAGGTGGTATGTTTACATAATAAATCGTGATCATGCTTTTATCCCCTTTTCCCTCTTCTGTCCTCTTCCATTTCTTTGCCCTTTTTCCTTTTGCAAAATCTCTATGCCCCTATTTACTCTTATCTATTTTTATTTTTTTAAAATTATACTCTGGGTTTCTCACATGGAGAAACCATCTGAAATTTAACCTTTTAATTAAATTTAATTACTTTTATTCACAGAATGTTTCCAAATCATTAATCAAAAAAATTCTCACTGCTTTGGTTTGGAATGAAGAAAAGCAGCTCTTTAAGAACCGAATCTCAGTGAGAATATTTATTCTCCATGATAGTAACTCACTAGGCAACAGTAAGTGTATAACTAAAGAAAAGAATAGATGACTTAATAAGTGACACATTCATTTGAATTTATTTTAAATATATCTCTAAGGATAGAAATTAAGCTGGAAACCTTATGGCTTTACTTTTTACTGTGTCATCTTCTCAGTAAAATTTAAAAATAGAAGATAATATTATATGGACTTACATTTCAGGATGAAAAGTTATGCAGGATAAAATCTATTAAAAGTATTATAGGTAGGAAAATAATCACGTACAACACTTTGATATATTACTTAAATATATGAGCCCAGTGTGGTGGCTCACGCCTGTAATTCCAGCACTTGGGAGGCTAATGCAGGAAGATTGCTGCTAGTTCCAGGGCCTCCTGAGCTACAAGGTGAGTTCAGATCCAACCTGTACTATAAAGTGAGACCCTGTCTCAAATATACATATATGTATATGTGTACATATAAGAAAAATATATAATAAAATATTCACTAAACTCTTTCATCTACATCTCATAAATTTGTGCTTACAAGTGTGATTTTCAGTGAATCTGTTGAAAGGCTTGCTTCATAATAATATTATGAATAATATACTGAAGAGAATAACTTGAAAGGCAAATGGTATGCCCTACGCCATTTAATAGTTTTAAAACAAGGAGAAAACAGATAGAGGGTTCACAAAAGTTTTAGCCATAGCTAAAGGTCTTTCAAAGATCCTAGAGAAAATGTAATGATATTCTATGTAATAAGTTACAAATATGTGCAAATTAGGATAAGAGGGATTTATCATATAAAATACAAATTATACCTGGAGAAAAGCTGTTTTGAAAA
>PVIC010054138.1:0-11635 GCA_004025085.1 Thryonomys swinderianus
AAATAAGACAAAAAAGGTTTGTTAGATTCTATACTGGATACTTTGAGCTTATGAGTTACCTCTATGTCTGACTCCTCACTGCACAGCTCCGGGATACAGTGTGCTGCTGGGCGGCCTTCAGTCCACTGGAAATGGACTGCACCCTGCAGCCGGGTCCGCGTGCTGCTCACTCAGTTCGCCGGAAGCATGGCACGGTGGGGTCGGAGTTGCTCGGTCTGGTCCGCCCGCTGCTCGTTCCTCAGTCTGCTGGAAACACAGCACGGCGGGCCCGGAGCTGCTGGGTCCGGTCCATCCGCCGCTCGTTCCCCAGTCCGCTGGACTCACGGCACGGCGGGCCCAGAGCTGCTGGGTCCGTCCGCCATAAGTTCCCCAGTCCGCTGGAATCACGGCACGGCGGGCCTGGAGCTGCTGGGTCCGGTCCGTCAGCCCGCAAGACCCAATCTCAAAAAATAAATAAACAAATAAAGGATATCATGAGGTGTATATATAATGTGCCAATAAAGATTTAAAAAACAATAAATTAAATATTTAAATAAATAAGCTATGAAGAAAAAAAATCACCAAGAAAAAGTATTTACCCAATGTGAATTAAAATTAGAGTATTAAATGAATATTAAAGGTGGCCCTGGAGGGAAAATGTACTAGAAGGAAAAATACCGAGAGATTAACAATAGCATAAAGTACTTGTTTAGGGTCCATGAGTATGCATGAGATCGTGGGGTTAAATCTGAAATGCTTATGTGAACATGTCTAAAGGGAAAGCAATCTTTGTGGAATGTCAGAACAAACATGAAGTAACAAAGTTACACTGCAGGGTTAACCAACTCTTAGTTTCAAGTAGCGAAAATATAACAATATGATAATACATTTTTCCCTGACTTTGTAATAAAGTGCTACTCTCATGTGTAATTCAGAAATAATTTATACAAACTGTACAGATGAAAAAAAACTCAAGCTTATAAAAAAGTATATAGAATACAGATTTGTATAAATTCTAAAATTCTATGGCTATGGAAAATTAACAGATTACTATTTCTCCTCATAAAGAAAGTTTGAAAAATTACTCTTAGCAAGTGAAAAATTTGTAAAAATTAAATATATTAAAAGAAGAAACAAGACAAGAATGTCTGCTACCACGTTTTCATGGGAAATCTTTGCTAGTCCTGAATAATAAACTGTTAAATACATATTTTAAAATATAAATTGATCAAACATAGATAGAAAAGTAAATGTGTGTGTGTGTGTGTATATATATATATAATATATATATCATATATATATATACACAAATGGAGTTAGATATTGAGTTAGATGTATAGGAAAGGCAATAACAGAATTAATGAGTTAGGTTGGGTGGCTAAATTATAGCAGTAATATGCTACAACCTGTGTCATTTTATAGTCAATTAAAACAGTAAAAAATTAGAAAAGATAACATTTACATTTGTATATCCATGTATAAATATCTACTAATGATGACAGTAAAAGGCAATCTAGTAATGAGAATATTAAAGCTTGCACAACACCATTAGTTGACAATCCAATTAAATAGAAAGCTAACTTGTAATCACTAAAAGTAATGTCAATGGAAAGCTGGATCCTGATACTGTGAGAAACCACACCCCACTTCTTTGGTACTTGATGAAAATATTCAGTTGAGACACATAGTCAGCTGTGTAGAAGTATAGGTAGAATATATTATAAAATTGATACATAAACAATTACACCTTCAATCAATAAGATGAAAAAAATCCAAAAGTCATCCCCATCAAATGTGAGTCTGAATTTTTTTTTTTTCAGACAGGGTCTCACTTTGTAGTTCAGGCTGGCCCTCAGGTCACTATGTAGCCCAGGCAAGCCTGGACCTCAGCAATCCTCTTGCCTCTGTCTCCTGAGTGCTGGCATGACAGGCATGAGCCACCACGCCCAGCATTGTATGTGGTTACCAGGATTGAACTCAGGGCCTTGTGCTTGCAAGACAAGTGCTGGAACCACTGAGCTAAATCTCCAGCCCCCAAGTCTGGCTTTTTTTATGTCCACCAAAGTTACTCTGAGAGTTCAGAAATCATTGTGATTGTGCCATTTATCAATATTTTATTTAGTAACTACTTTGCAATTGGAAGATATCTTCCTCTTTAAATGTCAGCTATCTCCTGAGGAGTATTAATTGTGAAAGAAATTTAGAGAAGAAATTTATGAGCAATACATTCTTATTTTAAACCAGGTCCTAGCCCCAAACACGAAGGTCTTCAAAGAACATTTTTTCCCCCCAGATACCACTGGGCTTTGGCCTGGGGCAGAAAGGAATGTCATTGTGCTCTGTGGGTCACTTTAAGTCTGAGACCTAATAAATGATTATAAATACAGTTTGCATTGAAGTCTTTTTCTTTTGATTACTAATCTGGCAACATATCCTACTTTGGAGTCCCTTTTCTGTCTCTCAAGACCAATAATGTTGAACTACCTGCTTCATAACTAAATAGATTATTATAAAACTCTCAATTTCCATTGTAGCCTATAGATCCATTGTTCTCATCTGTGTCTCTAATTCCAAATACAAGAGCATATTTCCAAGTGATTTTATATTCTTAAGTGCCAGGCAGACATAAAGTTTGAGAGAATACTACTGAAACTCATACAGTACATGGAATATAACAAGAAATAAAATGTGCTGTCTCAAATTATTCTGAATTTTGAATACTTGTTAAGGCAGAAAACCTTAAACCATCCTAAATTGTATTCCTTTTTTCCAAAAGCTAGATTTTAAATTGAAGAGATACAAGTTCTTTTAGAATTAGGGATTTATGGCAAGGCACAAACTAATATAATACAAATACTGATTGCATTTGTGATGTATAGTTTTACATTCAATACTAATAAATGTATTTGGTATTTTTATAATTAATGTCCAAACACAGGGAGATTACTGAGCTTGTTCTTGTACAGAACCAGGCTGACCACTTAAACTTATTTAGCCAATAAATTATGTAAATAGAGTAGTCAAATAACTGGTGTGTATTACACATGTGTGTGTAAAAAACAAAATGTATCATAAACAAAGGGAACACAAACTAATAACTGTTTTGTGGCAATAAATTGTCAGCATTGTTATAGAACTTTTTCATGTACTTTATCTCATGTACTTCTCCTAACACAGCTGTTACATATTATAATTCCATCTTGTACACAATGAGACTGCAGCTCAGAGACTAAGTAATTTAGTGGAGACCATAAAGCCACCATGGAACAAAGTTTGAGTTCTCATCTAAGATTACTGACTAGCAAAGATTATAAATTGCAACATGAATAGACTGAACTAATTGAATTTAGTTGTTCAATGACTTTATAGACAAGTCAAATCTTTTACAATTGAGAGTTATTTATGGTTTACCTAGAACAAATGGTTCAAATATGAATCTACCCAGTCTTCCTTGTATGATGAGTTTTGACTTGGCTTTAGGGAGATATTGCCTTATAAAAGACACAATTAGCTAAAGGAATTTTTTTTGCAGTTTTACTCTAAGCATATTTATTCATCAGCAAAAGGGAAGAATAATATAGTATATCCAATAATCACTTTGTTATATGTCTTTGTCTTTTTTACCATATCTTTGAAAAAATTAACAAAGGCCTCTTCCATCTTTGCTTAACCGAGAAATTTTGTGAAACTTAAGTCACAAAATCTTTTTTATCAGAGATCAAAATGTTGAGATTCTTTGCATCTGTCTAGAATCTTACACTTAATCATATTTACTTTTATTTTTGTCATATAAACTAGGTGCTATCATTGAAAAAAGGAATTATTTTCACTTATATTCTGATAGATGGCTACAGACGTAAGTTATGATTTTAAGGATTTAGAGATCACCATTACTTATGATTTCAGAAAAGTAAATCCAATTATGTTTTCATGAAATTAAAATTCTGCGAATTTCTTCGCAAGGTACTTGGAAAATAATGTTTCACTTGGGATTTTTTTCTCCATTCAACTAAATCTGGAAAGTGAACAAAATGACAAATGGGTAAACGTAAGAAAATCAAAGGCTTCAAATTCTTAAGAACATAAAAAAAATCCATACAAAATTTCTGCCATACAAAACAGATATGACACTTAAAAGAGTTACTTTCATGATACAAACCCATTATGAACACACTTCGTGAAATCCTATGAGAATCACAAATTATCCTGCCAGTTCTCATTTATACTGTATGCTGGCTCTTCTTGTCTATTGGCTCTTATAGATTATTTTGTAATTTTTAGTTTCTGTGCTTCAATATTAATTTATTTCAACTGTAATTCTATTATGACTTCAAGTACTTCAATATTCAAATTCTCTTAACGATTTCAGTTTTATTTCAAAGATAATTTACTCAAAAATATTTCACATGAATTGCATAAGTTAGTTAATCATAAAGTAGAAATTCTTTCTTGATTAAAGTAGAAATTAAAGAACCATGATCTATACCTAACTCTTGGGCAGCAAGCAAGTTTTTCTCAATAAACTTTAGACTGCCAAGGTTGATAAGACAATGCATGCACCATCTGTTCAACATAAAATTCATCTTGATTGTCTGTGCATATGGTTAGTTTTCCTGGACAACCTGTAGTGATAAGCTAGCAGATAACAGATATAAAATAACTGGATGAGTAGAAAATCAAGAGAAGTACTAAGTGGTTAGATCATCCATCAATACGAGGAACCTGAGGCAAAAAGCTTGTTTGATGGTAAAAGTATCATTCAGTTCAATAACTTCTCAGACAATGGTAGAATTTTTCAGACCCTACAGAATGAGAATCAGCTTTCTCATCACCAGATAGCTAGGGGTTTTGAAAACCCTGCTGTTGCTATATATGCCTCAAAGGCACTTGAACAGAAAGAGGCATAAGGAATGAATAAAAACTTACACATCAAAGTTTTAGATATGAATAGGGTACATAGACACATCAAAAGAATGCACTGGCTTAGAAAGATGTTCCTAGGCTCTCAGAAGCTACAGATGATTGCATATGATTACGATTAAATTATATTCAGTAACATCAGGCATGAATGGAACACAAAAATAAAGTAAAATAAATTAAGAATTTGTGTTAAATCTAAACACCAAAGAGTCTCAAGAACATACACAGTAATTCTCAAATATAAGGACTGAAAAAGTGGATGAGATAACTTTTCTGGAAGAAATCTCCTGGAGCCCATTTAGCCAGAAGGTTCCACTTTGAAAATCAGGAGTAGAATATTGAAGAAAGAAAGAGAAATGAAATTTTTGAAAGGAAAATAAACTAATATGCTAGAAAGAATCAAGGTTAGAACTGAATAAATGCTAAACTGTGTTTACATATATGCAGAGTGTATGGTGGCAAGTGGTCAATAAAGGAGGCTGACAGAACCCAGCATCACATAATGAGAGTCACTAATGTATGGGGGCTGGTGGGAGACCAGACATTTCAAAATGTGAGAATTTTTAATGAGAGCTGGGGATTTCCTTGTATCAGGACATTAGTCAAAACTTCCAAAGCCAACATGCCTCCAAAAGGATAGAAAGAGATTGCTTTAAAACTTCCCTCTCTTAGTTAGTGCATATCTACATTATGTAGTGATTAAACCCATCATGAAGGAGTTTGTACATGATTGTAACCCATCTTAATGTTTTTTCATTCTCTTCTCCCATTCCTCCCCAGTCCCTCCAACTCTGGTTACTCTTTCCATTTGCAAAAGCTCTGTTTCCATTGTGTCTTCAATTATCTTTACTCTGCCACTGAGAAGGGTAAATTGGAGGCATCTGAAGGTAAACAGATGTGTCTCAAGACTATAATATGTTAGATAAATCAGATACATAAATTTAAATATCACACAATCTCTCTTCCATGAAAAACCCAAAATATAAATGAAAAGAAAAATAAAAAAGCGATAATAGGAAGTAAAGAGACTTTTTTTTTCAAATGTAGAGAACAAAGAAGTTCAAGAAACTCATTTCATATGCATAAATTAATGTATCCAAAGCTAGCATTTTTATGATCATAAAATATATTTTATTTATGTTTGTTGTCTTTAAGAAGTTCCAAATTAAATACTTGGATACTTTGATAGTTGTATGAACAACATTCCACTAATACATTGGAGCTCCTCCTGTAATAAGCCTACTTCAAAGTTTTAGGAATAAACCAATGAGCAAAACAGATAAAATGATTTCTCCTTTTATAATTATAATAAAAATGAATTAGTAAGTAAAATATTTGTTACACAACACTGAGATTTCATCTCACTCCACAAAGAATGGCCGCTATTACAAAATCAACCAACAATAAATGCAAGTGAGGCTGTAGGGAGAAAGGAACCCTTCTCCACTGTTGGTGGGATTGCAGACTTGTGCAACCATTGTGGAGATCTGTGTGGAGATTTCTCAGAAAACTAGGACTAGTGGTCCCATTTGACCCTGCTTTCCCCTTGCTAGGAATATACCCAAAACAATTTTAAAAATCACATTGGAAAGACCGATGTACACCTTTGTTCATAGCAGCTCAGTTCGTGATAGCTCAATCTTGGAAACAACCCAAATGTCCATCAACTGGAGAGTGGATAAAGAAGATGTGCTTTTTTTTTTCTTTTTAAAAAAATATTTAAATAAATAAATAGGACACAGATGTGTAAATTGCATATCATTCTCTAGTATGATAAACTAAAGATGTAAATGAGATCCAGTACTGTAAAATAGAAAGCAAATATTCAAACAGGAAAAGGAAAGTGGGGTAGTCAAAAGTAAACAGGGGAAAGGAAAATTAGATGATCAAAATAAAAAATGGAAGCAAAGTTTGTGTATATGGGGGTGAGGGTAGAAAGGATAGAGGAATGTGCAATCATGAGAATCAAGAGATACCACATACAAATTTATGTTGAATGGTGACCTTAATGTACATCAAAAATGCACCAATATAGAAGATGTGTTTTTTTAAATAAAATGGAGTATTATTATGCCATACAGAATGACAGGATTGACTCATTTATGTGCAAATGGATACACCTGGAGGACACGCTAATGAGTGAAATAAATAGATCACAGATAGGGAAATACTGGCTCTTCTCTTTTATATGAGCACCTGTAGATGCAAATGAGCTCTAGAAAGTATGACAGCTTTTGTAGAATGGGAAATTTCCAAAGGAAATTTGGTGTGGGATGTAATAAGGGGAAGGAATAAATATGATTTGGAAAGAAAATAAAAGAGCATGTATGTAGGGGGTGGGGAGGTGGGCTGGGTAGGGATATGGGTAAAAATGAGAATTAACTTGTGTCATATATTGGTACAAATTCCCCAGCGTTATGTGTGATTGTGAGATGTATATAAATTGTACCAATAAAGAATTCCATTAAAAATATATTTGTTACAAAGGTTGAGAAAAAGTGAAGAAAAGTAAAGCTGGAGTATACGGGAGAGGGTAAATTTTAAATACGAAGTCCTCAAGTTCTCATGGAGATGTGGAAGAGACCTGCGGGATGGGGGCAAGGAACCAAGATGACTTTTGGTGAAAGAGTTTCTCATGCGAACAGCAAGTACCAAAACCCCGAGGAAGGAGTTCAGTGGGTACATACTGAGGACAGAAAGGAAACGAGTGTAGCTGGAGCTCATGATGTGGTCTTTGTAGACAAGGAAAGAATAGATGTTGTACAGCGTGATCACATTATTCACAGTAGAAAAATAATTGACCTTCTGACAAAGTAAAAATAAGCCAGATTTCTTTCTCATGGGTTTTTTTTTGGGGGGGGGGTAATTTTCTTCTGTTTTTAAAGGTAGCATTATACAAAAAGAAAATAGGAAGAATACAAAACCTAGAATTTCTTTCATTATTTTCTCATTCAGGAAGTAAAATAGGTTAATGAAAATTTCAGAACAAAGACAGATTTATACTTCAAATTACATAACCAAAATCTAAGAAATGTTTGGAAACTATGACCAGCAGAAAGAAAGTGTACTCACTTTGTTTCACATTTGTTGTATTTATGACAAAGGTGAGAAGATTGAGCACATCTGAGTTCAATTCTTCACATATTTAATCAATGGTATTTTACCCTATTTTGCTTCAAAGTGTACCTCATTTGAGACATCAATGCCAATTTTAACAGTTGTTGAGTTCAATTCTTCACATATTTAATCAATAGTATTTTATCCTATTTTGCTTCAAAGTGTACCTCATTTGAGACATCAATACCAATTTTAACAGTTGTAAAGTTTTCATCAAATTTATCAGTTTATAAAATTTCTGTTACTCATTTGGAGCATTTTTGAGAGTCCTTCCAATAATTTTCATAACTGATTATATTCATTTGCATTGGATACAAATATTCCTTGGGGGATGATTATTTCTATGGCTACTCTTCAGGACTGTCCTTTCCAAACATGAGAAATTAATCTCAAAATATATTAGAGTAATTACTAATACAAAATTTGCAAAACATAGTTTTGCTTCCCTACTACCAATTTCTCCTATAATTCATAATATGCTTTTAATTGGAGAACACTGGTGTGACTTTCTCTCTAGCCTCTCCATAAAATAGTCTAATTTTCATTCTCCAGACAAATCTAATTCTCCCTTTTCTGCAGAATTAAGACAAATACAATGACCAGATATATAGCAAATTAATGTCTTTTAAGCATTTGACCAAAGAGCACAAACATAACAACAATAACAAATAGCTTACCTAATTTAAATCATTAAAATGATTTCATTTAAATGATTTCAAAAGAAATCCAACACTCAAGGGAGTTTGCTGATTACATTTATCCAAATAGAAGAAAAAGAGAGATATTAATGAAATTTGTTAAATTGGCAATTTATTTTTGCAACATTCTCAGACTATATTATGTAAAGGGAAAAAAGGCACAGTTGTTCATTAACTCATTAGTAACCATTCCCCATAAGTGAGCATTGTGGTGGAAAGAGGGAAATAAGTGTTCATTTTAAAACTAGAAATGCTCCATTTATGACATCATTTTTAGGAGGCCAGTGCCTTATCCATTAGGCAACTGGGGCTTGTATGACATCATTTTTAAAAATAAAATGAAAGTGAACGTTTGGGTTCCAATCAGCTGTCAATATCAGCCTCCACACTTTGTTAATACACTTGTTTCTGATTTTTCAAGACATCCTGAAATCTTATATACATAGCTTGGGCACACACAGAGTGTATTTAACATGTTAACCTAAACTTTTAAAATTATACTTGCCCTTGTTCAGAAATAAATGACAATGTGTATTTAAAAGAGGCATTTTTGTAGAGGAGTCATTTACTCAAAGGGACCCCTATCTGGGTTTGTCAAAATGGAGCATGTCTGTAATTACAGCCCTTTGAGAGGTTGAGACAAGAGGATGAATATTTAACCCCTACCTGGGAAACCTAATGACTTAGCAAGTCAAAATAAAAGATGAAAAGGAATGAGAATGTACCTCAGTAAGAAAGCTCTGAATTCAATCGCCAGTACGGGGGGGAAAAAAAATGGCCCCAATATCCAACCTGTGGTTGCTGTATGGGAACCTGAAAAATTTCTGAGTAAAATGACTCAGATGGATTACTTTCAGAAAAAGTGGGATTGAAGCAACCTGATCACAGATATTACTGTGAAAGTCCCACAAATGTATATCATTTTTATCAAAATAAAGAAGACATCATAAAGAAAACATTTATGGTATATGTGTCTTATATAATAATGACTGGAAATTGTATAAGGTTTCTATTGCTGTGAAAATTACTGACACAGGAGACATGTAACTCCCAACATGCCAGAAGCCATATGTGCTGAGTTCCTGTTCTCCGAAACTGATGAATTACAAAGCATAAAGAAAGTTAAAAGTAGAACAAGATTTTTGAGAAATAGCTCCTGAGAAACAAGAAGGGTCCCCGAAGTGCGTTGCTCTTTGTTGAAATAATTCATACAGCAAAATCACACTGTAGATACAATTTAGGTCCAACTATTATCAACCAATAGGGTTACAAGTATAGCTGCTTAGCTAATATTGGTCCAGTAGGGAAGTAGGTCACATGCAAGAGTGCATGGGAAAAACAAAGGCATTTGGGATAAGGGACAGGTCCGGATCATATACTTGGTCAACTCATGCTTATTGGGACTATCTGGACCAGGTAATGCTAATTACAGAATAATTCCAACTTATTGCTTATTCCTTAGGGAGGCATATAGCCCTGGAATTTTATCTTTATATTAAGGCTTGCTCTTCTTGAGTTGTTACTCCAGTCACAGCTCTTTTTTTTTTTTTAATTTATTGAGTTTTTTGGTACTTTTTTTCTTTTTCTTTTTTTTTTTTTTTTTAAACAGGGTCTCACTTTATAGTTTAGGCTGGCCCTGAGCTCCCTATGTAACTCAGGCAAGACTTGGACTCTGTGATCCTCCTGCCTCTGCCTCCTGAGTGCTGGGATTACAAGTTTGAGTTACCAAACCCAGCATTTGTGGTATGTGGTACGTGGTTACTGGAGATTGAACCAGGGACCTTGGTTTGCTAGACAGGCACTGGAACCACTGAGCTAAATCTCCGGCCCCTATTGGTACATTTTATACGTACATGAGACATTCAACATTAATAATTTATACCTGTACATGATATATCTTTTTTTTTCTTTTTGAGACAGGGGCTCGCTTTGTAGTTCAGCCTGGCTCTGAGCTCACTATGTAGCCCAGGCAAGACTCGAACTCAGCAGTCCTCCTGTCTCTGCCTCCCGAGTGCAGGGATTATAGGTGTAAGCCACCATGCCCAGCTACATGATATATCTTGATTCTCATGTTTCCTTGTTCCCCTGCCCTCCCCAACATCTGTAGCCCCTATATACATAAGCTTTGTTTCTATTGATTTTGTTTTTACCATCATTTTTTTTCTTTCCCTTTTTTACTTCCCCCTACCCTCTTTTCTCTTTTCCTTGGGAACATTTTCTCCCTATTTCACAATGCCCACCATATATTCCAGACCTCATTTATACTTTTAGTTTCTCATGCTAGAGAAGTTATATGATATTTACACATCTGTGTCCTATTTATTTCACTTATTAGTATGTCCTTAAGGTACACGCATTTAGGTATAAATGTCTCTAATTTATCATTCTATATGGCTGAGTAATACTCCATTTTATTAAAAAAACAAATAAAACAAACACATTACATCTTCTTTTTTTTAATTGAATTCTTTATTGGTACAATTTATATACATCTCAAAATCACATATAACATTGGGAAATTTGTACCAGTATATGCCACAAGTTAATTCTCACTTTTACCCATATCCCTACCCACTCCCCCCTCCTCCCCCCTTTATACAGGCTCTTTTATTTTCTTTCTGTATCATATTTATTCCTTCCCCTCATCATATTCCCACACCAAGTTTCCTATAGAAATATTCCACTCTATAAAGGCTGTCCTACTTTCTAGAACCCATTTGCTTCTACAGGTGTTCATGCCAAAGAGAAGATCCGGGAATTGTCTATCTGTGATCTATTGATTTCACTTATTAGTATATCCTCCAGATGTCTCCATTTGCACCTAAATGGATCGATCTTGTCATTCTTTATGGCAGAGTAATACTCCATTTTGTAAAAAACCCACATCTTCTTTATCCACTCTCCAGTTGATGGACATTTGG
>PVIC010054139.1:0-11627 GCA_004025085.1 Thryonomys swinderianus
TGCATCTCATGTGATCACTCTCTTAGGTTATGGTGGGAATAATCTATTCTCCTTATTACTGAAAATTCTCTGAGTTCTTATTTTCATTGGGTAATTCTGTTCAGTTTTTGCTCAGTGAACCAGAGGACAGATCTGAGAGTCAGAACTAACTCCCTTCCACCTGGCATTATGACTAAAACTGACATCACCTCTACAACATTTAGCAAAATGTGGGAAAGCCTGTCTGTCTATCCAGTTTAAGTTAACACTGTGGGGATGATGACTCTTTATGAGATGACTCAGTTTTAGGGTAGAAAAATACATGAAATCAGTAACGTAGGTCTTGCTTTCTTCGCTCCCATTTGTAGCAGAAAACATGTCTATTTAATTAATTATGGCATTTGTTCTACATTTTGAATTTCTTTTTTCAAAGAAAGAGCTCTGCTGCTTAGAAAATGGAGGAGAGGTAAAAGAAGAGGCTAAGGGAAAAGGAGGAGGAGAAGACACAGCAAAGAAAAGAGGGGAAGGGAAGAGAAAAGATGGCAATGGAGAGGAGAGAGAGGAGGAAAAGGAGGAGAAAGTGATGAGAATTCCAAATCCAGAAAGTTGTTTTGGTTTGGCCTGGCTTGGTTTGGTCTGGACTGGTCTGGTCTTTTCTCCCCTCCCCTCCCCTCCCTCCCATCTCCTTTCCTCCCCTTCCGTCCCCTCCTCTTCCTTCTTTTTTGGTTGGGCATGTTGAGGCTGAGTAAGAAGCATAATTCAGGTATTGGTCTCATGAGGATTTGGGCAACACTTGGACATACCGACCTCCTTTCCTTTGACAAAGATCAACACAGAGGTCCTGTTCCCTCAGTTTTCTGGACAAGTGTTGACTTTCTGTCAAGGATGCCTTTGAAAAAATTTTTTTAAAAGTACAGAGACAAAACCTTTCAAGTTATTTCTCTTGTTTTTTGTTGTTCCTCTTTGAAGGTAAAAATACACATTTTTTAAAACTCAGGCTATTTCTGATATTAGTCGTCAACAAGCTCAAACTTTTTCGCAGAGAAACTCTGTGGTTGCTGGGGTTATGTGTTACTCTGATTTGCCAAAGAGACTTTGGCTCAGTCTGAGGCCCTGCCAGGGCATGTAGATTTGGGAGGCTGAAAGGGTGAGGAATTCTGTCACAACAGCTGGTGCCTTTTAAAATCTCTGAGAGCAACATCACCTTGTGATTCCCCAGTTTTTTTCTCATTCCCATTTGTGCTGTAGAAACTATATCTAAAAATGAAAAATATGCACAGGTATGCACTTGAAATTATTTTTAACACTTGCTTAAGTTCTTTCCCAACTGAGCATTTTGTGAATCCCTGGTGAAATGTAGTGATGCAAGGAGTAAATACCTGTTTGCATTTTGAAATAAGCAGGTCAAAGGTGCCATGTGAGTGTTTCATAAAATGGAACACTAGAAGATGGGAATCTCCAATATATTTTAGTACTGAAATACCAGGTAAAGTTTACTTATTTTTTGTTTATTAAAGATGTAACAGAAAACATATTTGAAAACTGAATTCTGTTTCCATGGTTGGATAATCTTGTGAGGATATAGTCATTGAAATGATCTTTGTATGATTCTGAATTGATATCCAAGTAATTATTAGCACATTGTGTTCTTCATTTACTTTTTACATTTTCACTCTATTTTGTGGCCTATTTTTTCCTTCAAAGAGGTGGAAAATGAATTTTGCAGTGCCTTGCCCTGTAATGACCCCTAGTAAACTCCAGAAATATTTATTGAATGCATAAATGAATGTAGGCAATTCACAGTCTACTGAAAACAAGTAGGTTGGAAAATTTATTTGAAGTCCATTATTATAGTACTTTTTAAATAGCATTTTATTTTGTGAGTTTGGAAACCTTTTTAAACTAGATAAATACATAAATTTTTAAACTTTATACATATTGATTCTGTTAAATTGATGAAAACAATAGTTTATTTGAAGCGTGAACCTCTTGAAATTCAAATTTGGAGATAAAGCTCAGATAGGCTCAGTATGAGTAAGAAACTTTTAATTTACTATAAAATGTTTGCTTGTCTATTTTGAAGTATAGCGTTAACTTTTGATTTACATTAACCCTGACAGCCCTCAGTTGCTCCAGTGAGAGGGGAATTTATCCTGCTGCTTTCAGAAGGGTGATCACTTTGAAACAGGAGACCATGAAGAGAATGTATTTTCTTCCCTAGATGACTATGACTGGATTGCAGCTCTCAGAGATATTTTATCTCTGGAGGAAACCAGGGAGCTGTTATCTCTGACTTCAAAATATGTCAATGATCTAACAGGACTCAACATATAGAATTGAGCTTTGTAGAATATGCACACAATACTTTTCTGGAGAGTGAGCCATTACTCCCCAAATCAGTATTAAACCAAATCTTTTACTTCACTAAAGCGACAAATTAACATAAAAAGGGGCCTTATAAATCTAGCTTGTATATGAATCCTCAAACTTTATTGTACTTTGTGACTATTTCCTTGTGACATGCCCAATTTAACTTAGGATAACTTGAACAGTTGAACAAATTACACAGGAAGTTGAAATTTCTATGTTTTCTTTCTTGTATTTTTGGATAAATACTGGTTTGCAACAACAAATGTATGACTGGTGGGAGAATTCACAGGGAAATTGATATTTATTATCATCTAGTTCAATTTTCTGGCCAGAGTTGTTTTGGCCCAGAGGAATCTGCCTCCGAGTTGTTAGTAATAATGAAATATTCATAACTAGATGGGTTTAAGTTTTGTTGAAATGTTGATGTAACATGGGAATATTATGAAGGCGATTTGAATACCTGGGTGGTATTTGCAGTTGGTAATTAAAGGATCAAGCTAACCCTGGGATGCTATAATTCATTTTATAATATACCTCATTAGATTTATATTCTGGACTCCTATATGTACACCAAACTGCACCTCTGACATCTTTGTGGATTCTAAATATCATTTTAAACTCAACATATCTAACACCAGCCTCTTAATTTCTTGATTTATTCTTTTATTCCTGCTCACCCCAAAATCTTCACCGTTTTCCATACAATAAATGGCTCCCCTCCATGGCAGTCAGAGTAATTCTTTAAAGATTTCTATAGCTCCTCAGGTGACCTTTGGTTCACTTTGCCTGGAACTGTATTTTCTTTCTTTGAATTTTACATTGACGGGCGTGGTGGCTCACGCTTGTAATCCCAGCACTCGGGAGGCAGAGGCAGGAGGATTGCTGAGTTTGAGACTTGCCTGGGCTACATAATGAGCTGAGGGCCAGCCTGAACTACAAAGCGAGACCCTGTCTCCAAAAAAAAAAAAAAAAAAAAATTGAATTTTACATGACCAGCTTTTCCTTTCCTTAGTTTCTGCTCAACTGTCACCTCTCAAAGGATTGTCTTCTGGAAAATGGTTTCTGATGTAGCACCCCTGCTACCTTTGTTATTCTTTTTTCCTTTGCCTGCCCTGTTTTCCCTTTGTACACTGAAATCACCACCGAATATTTACACATTTATTTTTCTCTCTTTAATTAGAGAAGTTTTTTTGGCAAAGAGAATTTGCTATGCTTACTGCTATATCCTTGGTGCTAAAAATGATTTCCAGTTCATAATAGGTATTTAATAATAATGTGTTGAGCCAGGCGTGATGGTTCACACCTGTAATCCCAGCACTGGGAAGGCAGAGGCAGGATTGCTGAGTTTGAGGCTTGCCTGGGCTACATAGTGAGCTCAGGGCTAGCCTGGAACTACAAAGCCAGACCCTGTCTCAAAAACAAAAAAAAGTGTTGAAATTGTGTAAATGAATAATAATGTACAATTTACAGAGGAAAATAAGGGGTAAAGATATTTCCTACACTATGTATATACAAAGTAGAAGAAGACTGGTGCCCATAAATTATTCATGGTAAAGGAAAACAAATTAAGGGATTTCAGAATGATTTGCCTGTATCCTCCCAAGGTAACCACCTTCCTATGGACTCAACATAATGTACATGTTCATTCTTGGCCTTTACAAGAAACAGAGATGTTGCAGACCTCACCAGCACTGACAGTCATCAGTTTCTCTGGAGAATACAGATCTCCAAAAATACCTGATACCAGAACTGGTTGGCACTGGTAGATACCAGCATCGAAGAGCAATTATTAGTTTTACTGCTAAGTTATTCCTGTGAGTGGAAAGCAGGTATTTCTTTTATTTCTACAGGAAAATCCTGAATTTCCTTTTCCACAGATAAAATCTTCCCTATGCCAACTCTCTGTACTAGGCTATCTTACATAAATTATGAAATTTTGGGCTCTGTTTAAATGCGGCAAATCTAACTCAGTGAAGCTTAGATGGACTGATAGTCATTTCCAATATTGTCACAAAAATTTATCCTTTAATAAAATAGCTTTTGTCTTGGAAAATTTATAATTGATTTGCTTTTAAAAAATTAATATTACCTTTTTTTTTTTTTTGCTTTTTTGAGACAGGGTCTCACTTTTGTAGTCAGGCTGTCCCTGAGCTCACTATGGTGCCCAGGCAAGCCGCTGCGAACTCAGCAGTCCTCCTATCTCTGCCTCCCGAGTGCTGGGATTACAGGCGTGAGCCACCACATCCGGCATTGTGGTATGCGGTGGTGATTGTTGGTGGGCGTGTTTCCATGCCCAGCATTATATGTGGTTACTGGGGATCAAACTCAGGACCTTGCGCTTGCGAGGCAGGCGCCGGAACCACTGAGCTAACCCTCCAGCCCAATGTTACCATATTTTATGTCAATTTTCAGTTTCTTACAAGAAACTGGATAGTCCCAGAGTGAATACATTTTACAATTTTCCTATATAAATGCTGGTAAGGAAGGTAATCAGTTTTAATTTTTCTTGAAGCCTGAATATGGCTTCTCTTGACTACTGTAGGATTTAAAAAGGATTTAAAATTTGTTGAGCACAAATTTTGGTGAATATTATTTATTTCAGTTCTCAGAAAATCTTGTATTTAAATGAGAACTGTGAGAGAAAATGAAAAATGTCTCGAATTCTCAACAAGTTACATTTAGGGTTCTGCATTAAATAAGGGGATGGAGCCGGGCATGGTGGCTCACACCTGTCATCCCAGCACTCGGGAGGCAGAGGCAGGAGGATTGCTGAGTTCAAGGCTTGCCTGGACTAGTAGTGAGCTCAGGGCCAGCCTGAACTACAAAGTGAGGCCCTGCCTCAAAAAACTAAAAAAAAAAAACTAAAAAAAAAAAATTTAAATAAGGGGATGGATATTGTACATTCATGGTCAAATCTGGAACACAGTTTAGTAACTTATAAAATGAAATGTATGGACCCAGTACTCCCACTTTTAGGCATTTCCCTGTCAAGACACAAATGAGTACATGAATATTTTTTAGAAGGTTGTCTTTAATGTAGAAACGTTGGATGTATCCTACACATCCATCAGTAGGAGACTAATTAAGTAACTTATTGTACGTACAATCCAAAAACTTTGTTCATTTAACTTAATGTAGCTGATGACTTACTGGCATGAAAATATATCTGTGAAATAGTATGAAAAAACTGAAAAATGACTAAATATGATACCATCTATTTAAAATTATTTAGAGAGCTATTCTGTGAAATATTTGTGTTTATGAGTTTTTTCTTAGACATTTGAATTTTATATTTCTAGTCTGTTTATTATTTTAATAAAGTAATGCAAATTTGTGGTCAAATTTTTTAGGTGAAGTGAAATCTAACTGAAAAAAATACTACTTTTACCTATTAGCAACAAATATAACTGTAATAAATTTGGGAAATATTTGTTTACTGGAAGAAGAGAATTGAAGATAATATTGTATGAAGAATTCCTTCACAAAAATAAAAATTTTAAAATAATTTTCAAAGATAAATAAGAGGATATTAGAATGCCACTTTCCAGCTTATTAAAGTGTGATTTACAGATAATTGTACCTATTAAGAGCAGTTGATATTTTATGTATGTATTGTGAAATGTTTACCACAGTAACATATTTATAATCTAACCTAGTTAACTTTTATGTATGTGTGCCAAGAACACTCAAGATCTACTTTCTTGGAAAATTCCAAGTATACAATATATTATCATTAATTGCAGTCCGCATTCTATGCATTGTGCCTCTAGAACTTCTTCTCCCTAAACTGAAAACTTGGACCCTTTTATTTCCAAGACCTCCCTGACCCTTCCTCAATGCCCAGTAACCATTCTACTTTCACTATTAGATTATTTTAATTTCTAAAAATGACTTTACAAACAAATGAGATTCTGTAGCATTTACCTTACTGTGGTTTTGTGTCTCTCTTGTTTCAGCTAGTACAACATCCATCCTTCATGTCCATCCAGATGGTTAGTGAGATTTTCTTCTTTTTGAAGGCTGAATATTTTTCCCATCATATCACTTTTTCTTTGCCATTTATCAACAGAAATGTTGTTTCTGTATCTTTTCTGCTGTTCATGATACAGTGATTATGAAAGTGCTGAGACCTCCTTGGGATTATTTTCTCTGGGTACACACTCTGAAGTGCAATTGCTAGGTCATATAATAGTTTTATTCTTTTATCATTTGAGAAATTGCATACTCTTTTCCATGGTGGCTGCTCCAATGTACTTTCCCACTAACACAGAACAAGGGTTCCCTTTTCTCCACCTCCTCACCAACACTTGTTGTTAGAAATAGAAATCAAGTTCAATGGTCTTGGCTTGCAGATCTTAGGCAAAGAGGGTGTCATCAGTCTAGGGGGGCAGTCTTCTATGTTGGAGTCCTTTGGTCATCTGAGGCAAGAATGAAGAGAAAGGCAAAGGAGAGGAAGAAGGGTAACTACCATAGCAACATACTACATGGCAGGGAAGCAGTATGAGTTGTGCTTTTTTTTTGAGACAGGGTTTCTGTTTATAGTTCAGGCTGGCCCTGAGCTCACTATGGAGCCCAGGCAAGCCTGTAACTCAGCAATTCTCCTGCCTCTGCCTCCCTAGTGCTGGGATGATAGGCATGAGCCACCACGCCTTGCACTGTGGTATGTGGTATTGATTGCTGCTGGGTGTGAGTCACCAAGCCCAATATTGTATGTGGTTAAGGAGGATCAAACTCAGGACCTTGCACTTGCGAGGCAGGCTCCAGAACCACTGAGCTGAATCTCCGGCCTCTGAATTATGCTTTTAAAGGAAGTCTGCTAGATAGGAAAAGATGTCTCTCAGTTCTTATCTGGCTACTGATCTGAGTCATGCCAGTGTGAAGAGGAATCGACAACACTATAACTCTGACAAGGGTGACTGAGTCCTGCTTCTGGATTTAGAAAATTAAACTTGTATTCAAATGGATGCCATTACAACATAAATTATAAGACTTCACTACTTGTCACTGAATGTGATGTTATCCATGGGCTTGTCTGTTGTGGCCTTTATTATACTGAGGTACATTCCCTAGATACCTAAAGTTTTGTCATGAAAGGATGTTGAGTTTTGTTCAATGCTTTTCCTGTATCTACATTTCTTCAGATTCAAATATTCATGTTGTTACTATGATGGGATCATATTTTCCTATTTATTATCCTTGTGGATGTGACTTGGCGTCTACATATTTGAGGAAGAGACCCATGCCAGAGTTTACAGACTGGCTTTGGGAGGCAATGTCCTTCATCATTACATCTTGACAGGATCTCTTCTGGGGTCTGTGATATGATTTCTGGAGTCCTTGGGCAGCCTGATCTAGTATCTGAATGAACATGGATTAGCCTGGGGTCTTGGCCCAGAGAGGTTCACATGGAGTTGGGGTACATATGGGATGCTGGCTCATAGGGACAGATCTAGAAACTGTGTATATAGGTCCCCAAGGCCAAGTGGGTGCTGACATCACCCTTGAATCTGAGTTTAGGGTAGCTAGCTTGTGCCAGAATAGGCCTGTGCTGTGTCCGCATGGTCAGGTCTTGGTCTTCAGTCTAAAGGGACAGGCCTGGAACCCAGGTCCAGAAGAGTTGCCCTGGTGTTTGGATCCATGGGACTAGCCTGTCACGGAGGTCTATGGGACTGATCCTCAATGATGGGTTTATTTGAGTGGGCCTGGATCTTTGCCAGCCTGAGGCCACTGGCCTGGCCTGTAGTCTGGGGCTCACATGGATTTGAGGAGGGGTTGGAGCATGGTTCCTTTGGGTCAACCTCAGACCTGGGGCCACCAGGTTTGCACAAACCTGTGACCCAAGGCATTGTCCTGCAGCCTGAGCCCATGCATTCCCACGTGGTACCTGGGGTGATGAGTATATCCTGAGCCAGGGTCCTGAGTGAAATCCAGAACTCACTTGACTTTTCTTGCCTCATAGAGATTGTTTCTCATTCTATGTTGTGTTGTCCAGATTTGGGAGAAGGATGATGCACTATATGAAACTGCCTTTTTCCCTCTTTTGAGTACATTTTTTTTTCTCATTTCTGTACTACATTCAATCCCCCCCACACACCCGGGTCTCTTGGCTTTTTGAATTTGTTTGATATATAGATATTTGTTCAGATTTATTTCTGAGGGGATTTTTATGATTTGGATCAAAAATGTCCCCTGAAGAGGTGGGGCTGTGGGAATGTAATTCAGTCCTTGTGTTGAATGTGCTGTTAGGAGGCTGGGGCCTGGTTGGAGGAAGCAGATCACCGGAAAGGGGTGTTTGAACAGCATGTCTCTTCTCTGTCTCTGGCTCTTCCTTGTTCTGTTTCCTGGCTGCCCTGGTGAGCAGTTTCCTTTTATCATGCCCTTCTGCCATGATGTTTATGCCTTGGACCAGCTGACTATGTGCTGAAACCTCTGACCTGTGAGCAAGAATAAATCTCTTCTCCTTGAGTAGCACGTTAGTCATTCTGTCTCAGTAATGGAAAAATAACTAATTCACGGACAAATGCTGACATGCCCAGTTCTTGCCCCTTGCCAGTTCTTAACAGTGGACACTGGCATTGTTCATGTATATCCCTTAGGCTACTTTTACTTCTATTCTTCCTTCCCCAGTTTGATGTACTTTTTATTTAACAGCATTTTTCTTTAAAAGACTGTCCTCAGGCTACCGTAGCAGCTTTAGCCACAGGGTGCTAGATGAGCTCAGGAGTTAATGATCCCTTAGGGTTATGCTTAACTAATGAGCTCACTTTGGTTAGGGGAAGAGAACTGAAGCTACAGTGTAAACTCCAAAGATCTCCTGTGGAATCAGACTGAAATTGCTGTCCCGAGAATTTGTAGAACTCCCAACCTTCTTAGCTACATTTTCTTCTTTGTTATGCTTCTCTCACTCCCTTACCAGTTGTCATAAGACCACTTCTCTGCACGCAAACCTCTATCTCAGGGTCTGCTCCAGAGGAACCTAAGACATAGGTCAAACACTGGTTTCCAACTATTATGATTTACTGGAATTGAATCAAATGATAAAATATCCACGTCTTCCATATTACACTAAAAGTTCTTTGTGCTTTGAAGGCAGGTAGAAGTCACAGTTGATTTCAATAAAAAAATCTGGAACTAGATAAATAACTATAAAAAACTGGAAGTTGTACTACTTGGGAGTATGTCTAGATGTTTTAAGTGAGAAACTTTTCTCTCATAATTCTTTGTTTTTGAGACAGTCTCACTTTGCAGTTCAGGCTGGCCCTGAGCTCACTATATAGCCCAGGCAAGCCCCGAACTCAGCAATCCTCCTGCCTCTGCCTCCCATACTTGGGATTACAAGTGTGAGCCACCACACCAGGCACTATGGTATGTGGTACTGATTGCTGGTGGGCGTGAGTCAGCACACTGGTATTATTGTGTGTGGTTACTGGGGATCGAACCAGGGACCTTGTGCTTACTAGGCAGGCACAAGAACCACTAAGCTAAATCTCAGGCCCTCTCATAATTCTTATGGATAAATTAGTCTAAGTTTCCTAGACAAAATTTATTTATTTTTATAGATCGTTCTTAAGGGTTATATAGTAAAGATGCATTTCACCTTGAACTTGTCTTATTTCTATAGAATTAGATGAATAATCACAGTACCGCTCCTTTCTTCAGTTATGATAAATTGGGTTGCTTTTATATTGTGTGAGAGAGCAAGAGGAATGATTGTTTTTTTTGTTGCTTTTTATCTTTAGTTACATAACTCTTAAAATTAGGGAGCAAGTATGATTTATAGATGTCAAGCTTGTAAACTTGTAATCAGGGTAATATGGTGATATGTTGTTTAATTGAGGCTTTTTAGGTGTATTTTTCTACCTAATGGAGCGTAGTCAGTAGTATGGGATTTTTAACTGGTGATATTTTACTATTCAAGCGAGTGCAAAAATCAGTTTCCCACGGATTTGATTTAGATGTATGCATTAAGAAATGGATAACTAAAGAAAAGGATTAAAACATTAATCAAATATGATTAGTCATTCTTCCTTAGAAACTAATAAATATTTATTGAGCACTCTACTGAAAAATAAAATCCTCTCATCAAAATTTTATTTTGCATAAATAATTTTGATAACAGTACTGTCTGTATTTGCTGTTTAAGAAATAACTAGTCAGAATAGTAGAGTAGAATTGTGTTGTGATTCACTATACATACAGTGTAATTTAAATTTTTCTTCTCTTTTCCTTACTTTTTTTTCCTTTTATAACCTGATGATTTGAGAAAAAAAGGATCTTGTATCAGAATAGTTCTTTACTTTCTGCTCTGCACACCAGTCAATGAGTGTGTGTGAGCACAACATTTTCACAAAGACTAAAGATTTCAAACCTTAATTCCAAGTGCACCAGATCCACCCAAAGTACTTCAGTTTTTTCAAAATTGAATTCTTTATTGGTGCATTTTATATACAGCTCACAATCACACACAGCACTGGGGAATTTGTCCCAGTATATGACACAAATTCATTCTTATTTTTACCCACATCCCTACCCCCCCACCCTCACCCCCTATATACATGCTCTTTTATTTTCTTTCAGAATCATATTTATTCCTTCCCCTCATTATGTTCCCACACCAAATTCCCTTTGGATATTTCCTATTTTACAAAAACTATCATACATTCTAGTACTAATTTACATCTACAGGTATCATATAGTACTTCAGTTTTGAAGGAGGATCTCTGAGACCTGAGTTCTTCCAGCTGATAAGAAATCCGTTCTTTAATGGCCTGGAGCACTGTAAATATTTGTTTGCTTTTATTTTTTTCAAGCACTCTTGGATTGCATATTCTTTTGGAGGTGGCCCAGTTTTGGAAACATCACAATTATGCTAATTATGAAAATGATTTAATAAATATAAAGTTCTTATTGTAGCTCCTAGAAGGTTGTAAGTTCTCAGTAAATACTAAATGTTTTGCAAGTCCTAAGGTTTATTCTTAAACCTTTTGAATCAAATATATTTTAGAATTCAGAAGTTTTTTTGGATTTTAAAGTAGAAATAAGGTAAATATACTACTATATCAAGTAAGGTAAACCTACTACATAATATCTAGAGCACCCCTAAGCCAAACACACTGGTGTTTCTTCAGTGAAATATGAAGATTCACACAGCCGGGCATGGTGGCCCATGCCTGTAATCCCAGCACTCGGGAGGCAGAGACAGGAGGATTGCTGAGTTCAAGGCTTGCCTGGGCTACATAGTGAGCTCAGAGCCAGCCTGAACTACAAAGCGAGACCCT
>PVIC010054140.1:0-11629 GCA_004025085.1 Thryonomys swinderianus
AAAAAAAAGTCTCAGGCCTTCTGGGGTGACTATACAAGCAAGTATTCTCACTCTCCTCTGTCTCTTCTCTCATGGACACATGAGGTCAATTCAAGTATATCTTATAGTCCAAGCAACAAGGCCCAACTGCCTAACTCTATGCCTGTGGTTTGGTGAGGTTGATGTCACCTGATATATTAGAAACTTTTATTCAGGTCTTTCAGTTTAATGGAATTAATTTTTAAAAGGAAAAAAAATTCAAAACCAACAAAGTTAATAAACACTTCTGAATTAGAAAGTTAAAGAAAAGAACCTGCTTTATTAAATTCATTGATTTTACTATCCCTTTCCTGAGTTGGGATGGTCAGATCTGCCAAGTTGCATGTAGGTCAGGCAGAATGTGTTCATTTGTGATATTCATCAGTGGAAATAACGATGCCCTGTTGTTCAGAAACTCTTACACAGTGGAGCGAGTGCTTGGGTGAGGTTCTTCGGCATCCATATCTAGAGACTTTAGTTATATGGATCAATGGCTGACGGAACAGGAATCCCCAGATATCTGGTTGGATATTGCACAATCATTTTTGCATATGTACAGTTAGAAAGGAAGACTCACAAACAGAAAGCACGGTGCTAATCCAAGCTTGTCATCAGAAAAGGAAGCTAAAAGGCTAGGGGTGTAGCTTAGTGATAGAGCACATACTTAGACTTGGGTTCATTCGCCAGCACAGAATATGGGAGAATGAAATTATGTTTTCCAGCATTCAGTTAATGGTTGTATTGAAAGTACACTGGAGAAGGGCATTCTCTGCTGGTAAAGCAGAGGATGATGTCACACCTGGAGTTGAGTTTCCATCAGCATTTCAGGGCCAGCAATAGTAGTCATTCTTTAGTAATACCCACAAACAAAAAAGCAGTGTCTCTTACTCTCTGATGCCTATAGATCAAGGCAGTGCCTGCGGGCAGAAAATCCTCAGGTATCTTCATTTATTATCCTCCCAACACCTGACAACCTAGTGGAGAAAACAGCGACTAATTCCCCGGAAAGGAAGGTGTGGGACAGGTGGCTCAGACAATTACTGGCCAAAAAAATTCAGTGCTCAGTCCAAAGACACTCTGAAGATATACAGGCTTCTTTTGCAAGTTGTCTGCCTAACTTTCTCTTTTTCCATCCAGAGGCTCAGCTGCCTGACAGAGTTTCGAGATGGCAGTGGAAGATTGCCAAACTCAGCAAAACTCTGCAAGCAGCAAATGATGAAATTACGGCAAAGAGTGTTCAAGTTTGCAATGATAATAATGAAATTAATAATATTTTATTTACCTAAGCACTTCTCACCCTCAGTTATTTAGTATGTGAAAGTTGCGCATCTCCATATGCCTATAGGAACATGTGCTGTTAAGTATGCAAAATAATTTAGCAAAACATCATTGGTTGGTTAATTAATTTCCCCAATTTTTTCATCTTGCCTACTTAAAAATTTAATTCCAGATATTACATTAGGCAATGCTCACTATTACCAGTTTCTTCTATTCAAGTGTTCACCACCAAAGCTTTCATCTATTCATACTTTACACTTAGCAAAGAAGTTACGGGCGCCTTCCTCTGTATGTCGAATTTCCAATCCAGAAAACAAAAGGATAAAAGGGAAGCATGAGAATGAGGGAGGAAAAAGAAAAAAAAAAAACAATTTGTCATTAAGGAGTGTGGCTTCTTTCTGTTGTCTCTTCCCAGGTTCGCTGAGGTCAGGAGCTCATGAGTCAGAATGCACCAGTCTGGCTGTATTCAAGTTTAGAAAAGAAACAGTAGAAAGAGAAGATTTGGGGAGCTGAAGATTCCTGCAACCAGAGCGACTTATAAACACAGCCGAAGAGATAGATTTGATTTGGGCTTTGGTCTTTAACTGTACCACCATCTTCTCTTTTGGCTTCTTCTCACTGCTAAGCGTTCCACTGAGGGTATTGAGTCGGAGCCGAAGAGCCCCCCCTCCCCCCAGCTCTCTGAAGAGAAAGACAGAGTCTGTGCCAGAAGAGCTGCTGTTTTATTAAGGAGACACGAGACGAATATAACCGAGCTTCCCAGTGTGACACAGATACGGCTGGTGAGCTGAACCGCAGCCTCACTGGCCCTTCTGAGCTCTTTGATCTTCTGTGAAGATCAAGAGCAGGTTGCGTGTCGGAAGAAGCAGGACACGGGGCATTAGATCAAGGAGGAGAGAAGGAATCCAGGGAGGAAAAGTTCAGCTCAGCAAGCATCTATTGACCTAGGTGCTGGAGACAAAACTCCAGAAGTTTCTGGCCCTAAGGAGACAAGCAGAGCGACGATTTCAATATAACGTGCATGTTCCATGGCGGTCGTGGACCTGGGGAAAAGGCTTGTGTCACTGGTCACCACGAAGCATTTACTGGAGGTTTCCTAAGAAACGGGAGCCTGAGCTAATTACTAACACGTAAGAAAGGACAAGTGATGTAAAAGTGACTGAAGAACAAGAAGCTGCGGGTGCGTGCTAGGCCTTCCTAGCCCTTCTTTCCTTACGGAGAGTGCTGGAAAGTCAGATGGGGTGCGCGGGTGAGGGGCGTTGCCTGCCACGCTGAAGACACTAAATTTCATACCGCCGGAGGCCTGAAGGGCTTAGGGCAAAGGAGAGAGGAGCAATACTTAGAAAGGGCATCTCACCAGCAGTGGGCACCTAAGAAGCAAAACTTGGGAGGCGCAGCCACCATGTTAAGAAAGAATGACACAGACCTGAACCAGGACACTGGTGGCAGGGAGAAGACAAATTTGGAGACTTAACTCAGTGGCAACTGATTACTTACTTGTATAGGAGAAATAAAGAGAAGAGGATATTTCTAGTGCAGTGATTCTCAGCGTGTGATGACTGGACCAGCAGCTTCAACTGGTATCTTTGAGGAAACTGTTAGAAGTGAGAAACACTTCACCATGTAAGCCGGCTCTTCAGCCGGAAGTGCTAAGCCTGGGGCTCAGCCATCCGCACGCTACCAGGTCCTGAAGGTTCTTCTGATGCTGCTTCTATTTGAGAGCCTCTGGTGCTGATTGTCCCCCAGGTCTGGCCTTGGGCTCCTGGGCAGGTGATGTCTTTACTGATACAAGGAGCACTTTAAAAGGAGAAGAATGCTTTACTTTACTGTATCGTTTGGGAGGGAAGGTGAGGCAGGTAGTGAAAGAAAGGGAGAGATAGTAACATGGCAAGAAAATACTAATAATCAACGTTAAAAAGTGACCAGTGAGGGAAGAGGTGACAGATCTCTGTTTGAGTTAGCAAAGGGAAAGTTTTGAGAACCATTTTTCTATTTCCGGGGTCATAGTGCAAGAGTTTTCTATCTAAATAATGTGTTGGAGCACTTTTATTTTTTTTAATTAATTAATTTATTTATTTATTGAGACAAGGTCTTGCTTTGTAGTTCAGGCTGGCCCTGAGCTCATTATGTAGCCCAGGCAAGCCTCGAACTCAGCAATCCTCCTGTCTCTGCCTCCCGAGTGCTGGGATTACAGGTGTGAGCCACCACATCCAGCACTGTGGTATGTGGTATGTGGTATTGATTGCTGGTGGGCGTGAGTCTCCATGCCCAGCATTGTATGTGGTTACCGGGGATCAAACTCAGGACCTTGCGCTTGCAAGGCAGGTGCCGGAACCACTGAGCTAACCCTCTGGCCCAGCAAAGGCAAAGTTTTGAAAACCATTTTTCTATTTCCGAGGTCATAGCACAGAGTTTTCTATCTAAATAGTGTGTTGGAGCACTTTTATTTTTTAAAAATCAATAATTAATTAATTTATTTTTTTTATTGAGACTAGGTCTTGCTTTGTAGTTCAGGCTGGCCCTGAGCTCACTATGTAGCCCAGGCAAGCCTCGAGCTCAGCAATCCTCCTGCCTCTGCCTCCCGAGTGCTGGGATGACAGGCGTGAGCCACCATGCCCGGCAATGGACACTTACTTTGGAGCAGAAAGAGATCCGGCCTTATTGGAAGGTGCCAGGCAGGGAAAGAAAGCGTGTTCTCCTGCTATGCCTAGTGCTTTAATTGGGGTTTGTGGTGGAGAAAGTTACCACGGACAGCGGAGAGCTGAACCCCGGGGGAGGTAAATGTGAGGCTGTCCTTCAGGAAGGTCCACTTAGATCCCACTCTGCACACAGGAAGGGGAGACACAGCAGCCCCAGTCCATGAAGCGGAGTTGCTTCCCCGGATATTCAAGCCTGAAAGCACAAGATTTAATGCACCGACGAGGCCACTTACTCAGTAATGACAGATATATGGAAGCTTTTTCTTAATATGGTGTCTGCAGATAAAAGCAGTCAGGTTAGACACATATTTTAAGTGCTGTCCCCCTAATTTAAATCCATCATCAGTTAGATGTGCTCTTTGACCAGCTTCTTAGCAGTGAGAATGGTCTGTGCTGATGAATCCTCGTGTTCAGTGCCAGCATTTCCAAGCCCTGGGCTTCACGGCACCATGTTCCAACCAACTGTTCCTTTCTCTGCTCCAAGTCCTTCTACATTTCACTGCCAGATTAATTTTCTAAAGTGGGTCCTGTGTCACTCTGTGCTCAAAACCCACAATGGCTCCCTCTTGCCTCGACCACCGAATACAAACTTTTCAATTTGGCCAAGTCACCTGAAGCTCCCAACAGTAACGCCTCCGAAGCTGGCGTCCTAACGAACCGTTATGACACCTGGGAGGAACAGCACATTCACTCATTAGTGTCAGCCGAAAAATTCAGCAGCGGGTGCATTTAACAGATGGACAGAGAGTGGGCTCATGGTGGACACGGGACGAGCGTTTGAAAATCAAACCTTCTCCTTGCATTTCAGTAGTTTCATCACAGCAGCTTCAAGGTGGTGCCTGTTAACGGAGGGGTCAGTAAGAGTGTTCCAGAAGCTCTAGTGAGAGCTGTGAGAGGTCTGTTCTTAAGGCCCAGAGAGACTCTGCAGCCACAACAGAGACGGACCCGGAGGCCCCGCAGGAGCCTTGGAAGAGCTCAGAGTCCTTTGCATTAAGGCAGCTGCTGCCCAGCTACTTGTAGAGAGGTCAAGTTCAGAGTTCTGTTCAGGGAAACACCTTTCGGACGAGACGAGGGGACTCTGCTCGCCCCGAGTCCACAGGGGCTGTGCTGGTCAGATGTCCGCTGTGGCCTCTGTCACCTTCACATATGGGCTTCCGGGCTTTAAGCGCTTTCGGTCGTGTGAAGGTGTGGACTTTTCTCGGGAAGAGGCACACCGTGCCTTCGCTCCGGAGGGCGGCTGAGGCGGCAGCTCAGCGGGCAGCGCGACGCCTTCCGAGTTCCTGTGCTTCTAGACTGCTCGGAGATCGTGCCCGCAGCACTTGGCCTGCTTGTGCTTCCCAGCGCCCACGCTTAGCCTGGAGACAGATCACAACAGGTCCCGTTTCACAAGATCATTGAGGAGATTAGACGAGACAATATGCACGAGGTACTTAGAATAGCATCTTGTACTAGGTGAGATCTACATTAATGGTGCTGTGGCGGTGGCCGCTGTCAGATCTAGAATGTCCTCCCAGAGCCTCGCACTCTCAGAATGGGGAAGGTGGCTGGTTTATTGGTTCAGGGAAGGGTCCATAGCTGCGTGTGCTGTTAGGATGGAGGGTCTCATTGGAAGTGCAGGTCTCTTGGGGTGTGACCCGAATGGTTTTATCTCCCTCCTTCTCTTTTCCCTTCTCTCTTTGCTTCCTGGCCACCAGGACCCGAGTCGCTTTCCTCTTCTAGGTCCTTCTACCATCCCCTTGCTGCCTTGCAGCCTGTCAACTATGGACCGAATCTTCTAAATGCCCCGAGCCAAACTAAGCTTGACCTCTTTTAAGTCATACATCAGGTATTTTATCCCATTGATGCAAAAGTGACAAGATAGCTGTAAAGAAGGCAAGTTCTGCAGTCAGATTTTCTGGATTCACATCCAAGCTCCTCCCTGTAGTCCACGGGTAATTACTGAAACTTCTCTGGAAAATAGGGGATCAGCAGTGATACTTGTCCCTTGGGCTGCAGTGAATGTAAATTTGAGCTGTGATAGGCACATATGTTAACTCTCAGATATTAGCCACGATTCTGATGATCTTAGCCTTCTTCTTATCTGCTTTTCTTTTTCCCACACCACCCCTACATATGTTTTTAAACTTTGGTACTCAAGGTTCTGGAAAGAAGTAACACTCCCCAAAGTTTTTCTTCCTGCAGGTTTATTCTATTTCATGCCTTGCCCATGGGCCATGGATTTAGGGTTGTGATAGCATTCTGGCCCTAGCCCAGAGACTTTGATTTAATTTCTATTGTCCTAAGGCTCCAGCACTGGCATTTTAGAAAAGCTGCCCATTGTATTCCCATCTCACTGTAATAGGCATTTAGCAGTAAGAATCACTGGTCTAGCCTGATTCAAGTCAAAATGGTTTAAGGAGAGGAAACATATTAGACAACTCATCAAAAATGCACCAACGCAGGCAAGACATAACCGCTGAGAGGCTGGAGTGATAGGATTCCAAATTTGAACCCAAACTGGCCAAATTATTGACTTAGCAAGATCCTGTCTCAAATTGAGAAATTAAAAGAGATGAAAGAGACAAGGAGGTATATTAGTGCAAAGCCCCTGGATTCAATCCCTAGTGCCGAGCCCCCCCAAGCACCAAAGATCTTTGCCAAGAAAGTGATCAGACAGCCCTAATAAACACTCCAAATTCATTTTGGAAAAAGCAACTGTTTGTGAAATTCTTAAAGTCATCTCAGAGTATGGTTGGCTTCAGTGCAGATGCCTGCTGTGATATATTCACTACGGAGCCTCACTGAGGGGCCCAGGGCTGAGGGACAGTGGCTGCAGCTCCAGGGGGGTTTGATACTGAATTCCAGCCACAGTCTCTATGAAATCAACGTTGTCACTTGCATCGCAAAGGGAGAAGACAGATAACTCATCCGAGAGCGTCTCAGCTGCTGGAACAGAGACATTCAGCATTTCTTTCCTTATCCAGAGGCTGCTTTCACAGACATTGTAAAATGTTCTTTGGCTCAGGCTAAGGATTTTGAACTTTATTCTGTAAGCTACAGAAAATCTATGAAGATGTGGGGTAGGAAAGCAACATAATGACAGCAGAATGTTAAGAGGACTGATGGCAGTGTGGAAAGTGGGTTGAATCGGGGATACAAAGAGAAGGAGGGCGGGGACTGTGGTCAGAAGGCCCCAGGCATAGTCCAGGGGGAGGGGTTAGGAGGGAGGGAGGCGGTGCCATGGGGCCGGTCAGGGCTCTCCCATGTGGCAGGTACAAGAGGGTGTCTCAGAGAGAGGAGAATGATCTTTGCGCACATCACCCCCTCCCCATAGCCTGGATTAGGAAATCCAAAGACCATTCATTTATCTCTCAGTAAGCAAGGAATTGACCTAAACCCTGGAATGTACCAGTTGTGGGTGCTAGTGGCATAATGAGAAGGACTTGTGATAATAACCAACCCTCGCTGAGCCCAGTAGCCACTGGCTCCCTCAGTAGCAGGTGGTTCTGAGCCCAAAAAGGAGCCAGCAAGGAGCAGAGTCATTCTGCTCCTCTGAGAGAGAGCGGGGGCGGGAGGGAGCCAGAGAGAGAACAAGAGAAAGGAATGAGCTGTTTATCTAGGTTTGGGGGAAAATCAGGACAGCAATGAGGATTTCAGACGGTGAACAGGGAGTGTTGCAATTCGCACTGTGAGGTGAAGTCGATAGAGGGAATGAACAGACAGAACAGAGGAGGGAGCCTGGATCCCAGGGCTTTGCTTTCACCAGTAGTTTGAGTCAAACACAAACTGAAGAGCGGGGACATCACAATCTTCTAGGGAGGGTCGAGCGAAGGAAGAGGCAGAAGATCAGGAGAGGAGAGAAAAGAGCGTATTTTCCAAGGAAGAAGTGATCAGCCAGGTGGGATGCTAAGAGCGAGAAGACCGCGAGAGCGGGCCGTGGGGCCCGTGGAGCGGTGGGACGGAAACCCCGCAGAGCTGGGCTGAAGATAGACGCAGGACAAGACACCGGGAAAGTGGAGCCGCCAGCTACGAACGTGAGAGGAGAAACGAGAGAGCAGTGGATGAGACCGAGGTGGTAGAGGAAGTTCTGTGTCAAAGCCGGCGGACCTGCTTGTACACCGAAGAGAGTGGCTCAGCAGAGAGGAGAGAGTATAAACTGACGCTGGAGAGGGGGGTGGCGTGAAGGGTTTTAGCTTCCGTTCCCTAATGATCAGGGATGCGGAGCAGCTTCTCATGTGCTTTTCAGTCACTTGTAGGTCTTCTTAGAGATGAGCTTATCCCAGCCCTTTGCCCATTACAAAACAATTTTTTTTTTTTTTTTTTTTTGTGGACTGGGGAGTGAACTGAGGGCTCGGAAGCATGTCCCTTTTGAACACTTACACTTTGAATTAACATCTTGCTAAGTTGGTGGGCTGGGTTTGAACTTGTCCATGCTCCTACTGCAGCCTCCCAAAATGCTCGAAATGTTTTGTTTTGTTTTTGAAATTGTTGCTTCAGTACAGGAGTGCTCTATACATCCTTGGTATCAATCTTTGAGCAGATGTATGATTTGTAATTTTTTTCTCCCATTCTGTGGGTTAGATTTTACTGTACCTTTTTTTTTAAACTTGGGTGCTTTGTAATATACATGTTTAAGAGCACATTTAAGTTCCCAGCAAAATTAAGAGGAAGGCCCAGGGCTGGGGACGTAGCCCAGGGTACAGCACACGCCCTGCCCCGCCCCCAAAGATGATCAAAAGAGAATCGCACTGACACTCAGCATGAAGGATCCCCCTAGCTTGGGGAGGGTCCGATGTAGACAAGTTTTCAATTTTCATGCAATTTCATTTGCCAATTTTTATTTTGTTGCTGGGCCTTTGGATTTATATTTGGCTTCATATTTGGCTTCAAGTTGCCAAATCCAATAGTGTGACGCTTTTCCCTTGTATCTCCTTTTAAACATTTTGTTGTTGTGAGTCTTACAGTTAGACCTTCGATTTATCTGGAGTAAATCTTCATTTATAAAGCGAGGTGAGGGGTCTACCTTTAATGTTTGGCCACTGGGTATCATTTTTCCAGTATGATCCATTGAACAGACTTTCCTTTTCTCCACCCAGTGGTCTTCACACCCTTGTCAGAATTCATTTGGTCATACAGACTAAAGTTTACTTCTGGGCTCTGTTGATTTATTTTTTTTCCTTCAGACACGCATTCCTATCCCTTTATATGCCTGTTTTTGTTATTAAGAATTAGACATTTGAACCTAACAATGTGGTAACTCTAGAAGCAGGCTCTTATGCCTTCCTAGGATTGACTGGGTTTTGTTATTAATTTTATTTCTTTTTTATTCTTATAGCATGTCTCTGTACCAAGGGTCAGCCCGAGTTATAAACTGACAGGCTTCTCAGGTCTTTTCTGAGCCTGTGCCTTTTCCTGGGCCTGAATATCCACTCGCTAATTTTCTCCGATTTGTAGGTGCTTTTGAAGGTCCTCATCTTCTCTGTCTGCCTCTCAAGAGTAGAAAAAGAAAAATAAAGGGGAAGAAAGGTGGCAGTTCTTCATAGCTCCAGAATGTCACTCGGCAGAGCAGGAAGGACCTGAGAGATGGGGAGACAGCTCACCTGTGCCTTCGGTGGCCCAAGCAGCCATCAGTGATCAGTGAGTATTTAAAGAGCAGGGTCCCTTGTCACCTGTACTCATAAGAACCATGCCATGGGTTACAGCTGCCTTCCTGGGCT
Source organism: Thryonomys swinderianus (assembly GCA_004025085.1). Classification (NCBI taxonomy): domain Eukaryota; kingdom Metazoa; phylum Chordata; class Mammalia; order Rodentia; family Thryonomyidae; genus Thryonomys; species Thryonomys swinderianus. The sequence goes on from PVIC010054140.1 coordinate 9,692, forward strand.
AACGTAAAAGGACATCTAGTTACAACAGTGCTGAGAGTCAATACTGCGGAAATGACTGCAACTTAGCATTCAGAACTTCCCCTCAAGCGGGAAGACTCCAGATCCCCAAGGAGCGACATCAAGGCAGACTCCGGATACATTTTATAGCTATTAGCTCACTTAATATTCGTCATCATCCTATATGGTGGCTCGCTAGGTTACCTGTGGGGAAACTAAGGCACACAGCGATTAAACTCACAGTGCTAGTAAGTGACAAAACACCTGTTTAAAGTAGCTCTGGAACTAGAAGTAAAGTATAAATTTGGGGGGTTGAAGGAGTGGACAGACCTACTTCAGAAGGGACGTAGCGTCGCTCAGCACCATGAGTGCCATTTAAAGTGTACGCCCATAAATTAAAGGCGAAACTGCACAGCCTACACTTCTCTTCAGAGTTCACTAGTTAGTGGCAGGCACAGACTAAGGAAAGAGTCTGGTTTAACTAGGCTCGGGCCTTGCCTGGCAAGTTTCTGGAAAGAGTGGAGGGCAAAGGAGCTAAGATGTCTGCGGTGGAGGCAGGAGGGGGAGGGGCAGTGACAGAGGGTGGAGGTTGCTGGTCAGTGGGAGGGACGGGGGGGCACTTTAGGTCAAGGCATTGTGCAGGGATAGAGGAAGACAAGACCAGTTGAGCCAAGAGGAGAGGAGGTGATGAAATACTAGAAAGCAAAACTGTGGGTAACCACAGTTGTGGGTCACAGGGTTAAAGCTATAAAGCCATTTCACCTGTTGTCTCCTGTGTCCTCTTTTTCTGAGACAGGGTCTTGCTTTCTGGCTGGCCCTGAACTCACTATATACCCCCAGGTTGGCCTTGAACTCGTAGCAGTCCTCCCCCCTCTGGCTCTCAAGTGCTGGGATTACAGGTGTGAGCCACCACACCCAGCACTGTGGTATGTGGTACTGGGGAATAAACTCAGGACTTTGGGTTTGCCGAGCAGACGCCAGAACCACTGAGCGAAATCCTCAGCCCTCCTAAGTCCTTCTTTAAATACACATTCAGCCGCCCAACTCTGCATCTCAGAAATATCTTTTCTCGCCCCTTCCTTTTCCTCCTATCTTCTTTCGGTAAGAAAGTTCATTCCATTCTTCAGCTCCTTTCTCAAGGGAATCTCCTGTGGGTCTTGAGCCAGAAAGTTATTTTCTGTAGGGCACTATTTATACCCTTCAGATTGGATTTATTGCATTTTGTCTTTTAATGAGACATTTCTCCTAGTGTCTTATCTACTCTGTTAGGTCTGAAGTGCTCAAACTCAGGGACCATAATTCCTCAATTTGTATGCTGGCCCAGGCTTTGGCTTGTGTGTTTCTGCCAGTAGGAACTGGAAATGTATAGATTCTCATCTCCTAAGTACAGGAACAATGTAGTAAATGCTCAATAAATGTCTATTGAATGGAGTTAATGACTCAGCACATTAGGAGTATCATTTTATATTTTTCGCATTGGCCTTGTCCTCATCCATCTATGAACCAGTGTTTCAGGGAATTTCTTCTCTCTTCGTTTTGAAATTATTAGTTCAAGGCCAGTCCGGTTCATTATGGATTCAAATACTGACATATACCTATTTTATGTCACTACTGGTGTATGATATGAATATAATATGTAACACTACAGTAATAATGACAGGAAGTTTTACCATTACAGTAATAATGACAGGCGTCATTCTAAATAAATGTCATAATGCACTGAGTCATCATGATAATGCTGAAGATTATTGTTATTCCATTTTAGAGAAAAGAAGACTTAGATTAAATAATTATCCAAGTCACACAGAGAGTTGGTAGTATAACTAACAATAAAAATTCAATTAATCCTTGTGTTTTCTAACTGTTGGGTTGTGACATGTAGTAAGGAAGAATTAATATGATTCCAAAAAAATAAAAGAGCATGTATATAAGGGGTGGGGG
>PVIC010054141.1:0-11638 GCA_004025085.1 Thryonomys swinderianus
TAGTTCATCAATCTTCCTCTAAGCAAAATTGATATTCTTGTTAGTTGTATTCTGTTACTTAGAACATGGCAGAAGCAGGCATCATTATCTACCTGTTTAGTGTTTAGGAGAAATGTGTTACATATTGAAAATTAGAAACAAAGCAACTGAAGGGTCTTCAGTATAATTCTGTCTGGAGTTTTATCCTAATATATTGTAGACATTCACAAGAAAAGAAACCTAACCTTTTTAAAAGTCTCTGGAAGAATCTAAGTTATGAAACAGCTGGACAAACAGGTTAGTTAAAAGGTAATTACCACTGATACAATCCCAGAGAGAGTGAGTTTAATTGAGGGTCTGTAAATGTAAAGCAGGACTTGATTGGAAATAGGCTACAGAAGAAAAAAGTCATCAGTTTAATGTGTGAGTAGTGGTGGGGTGAAGTGTATGTGTTTCTATTGGCTTCTAGATGGAGAATAGAGAAAAAGAAATCAGGAACTTTGTCTCTAATAACAGGTATAACAGTGTGGAGAAAATTAAAGTGCAAAACATGCAGGTGTCATGATAAAAAGGGACAAAATGGGGTGAAATTTGAGAAGGTGACCTTGGAGGGGACAATTGCTTAAAATGCAACTCAATGCCCGCCCTCTGAAAACCTGCAGGCACATAACATGAAGACAGAGAAATCTGTATCTGAGAAGCCTTAAGTACCTGAATCAAAAATGGACAGAAGTATGTACCTTTGGTGAGAGCAGACTCTAAGATTCAAAGTGACATAACCAATATTTTCTTAGTCCCTTCCCAATTAATAAAATAGTTGTCATCTATCAAGTGCCTACCAGGTGTCTGGCAACACCTCAGATGATATAACCAATGCACAAAGTTCTCATCTCCATCATAAGGCCCCAAGAGGCAAATAAACTTCTTAGGGTAACACACCTAGAAAAGAAATTAGGCAGAAACTTAAACCCCGTTTAGCCTTTGAAATCTATTCCCTTTTCCCATTTTGCAGCAGAGTAAGACTTACTTTAGCATTTCACATCTTCTTCTCCATGCCGCTCAAAGATACCAAATGGCAACATGTGGTGAATAAGCCAGCAACCCTGCACCAACAGGCAGCCTCGAGAAGTTCTAGGCCCAGTCTGGTGCTCTACTGTCCACAGATGCCATAATCAAAGTCCAGTGTTTGTAACAGAAAACAAGAACAGATCACACACATGGCATGTCAGGGGCAGCTAAAATTTGAGCTCCTGTCTATAATGTCCTCACCACTCTGCATCCCCCTTGTCCCGGAGCTAAAATGTGGAGTACAGGGATAGATGGTCCAAACTGACATTTAAAATCTATGGTTCCTGTTTATGAGTAGAAATTTGGTTTCTTAAAGATTTAATTTTCCTGAGTAAAGAGTTCAAAGTCTAATTCACAATGGAAAAGCATGTACTGGAGCCTTGACAACCAAAGATATGACAAAGAAAACTCTTTCCACAGGAGAGCTACAAACAATTCTCCAAGCACCTCTCAAAATCCTCATTTAATTAACAGGGATGATTTCTGCCCTGTAAAAAAAGGCAGAAAGGCTCCCATTTCTCCTGTCTCTGTTTCTCTACACAACTGCACACCCTGGGGCTTCAACTCAGGACTTTGAAAGGAGGCCAGTGTTAATAACCTCCAAATCCTGCAGGGTTGATTAGCAAGAGAAACGCAGTTACAAGAACATCTCTTAAGGGGCAAGCCATGTGAGAGAAACCGTCAACGTTCAGAAAAGGCAGAATGGAAGTTGGAACGTCTCTCACGTTAGAGCCTCCAGAACTGGAGACACGTTGTCTTCACACAAAACAAGATCATATTAACCAACTGTGGGAAGGAGGCAAGTGCACTTTTCTCAATATGAAGATAAGGAAGACCTCTGTTCGTCTTTCCTCTTTCCTTTTCAGTGTTTCTTACTATCTTTTTCATTGACCTTCAACTAATCCCATCTTTATATACGTTCCCTTTTTCTCCTACATCACTGCTGCTTAAGAATTTCCCAGTTCTGGAGTCACAGATTCTGACTCTGGCTGTCTCTTTGCTAGATCACTTTTTTGGACATCTTGAAAAATCTCCTGTTCCTGATTATTCTTACCTACTTTATGGTAACCGATAACTAAACTGACATAGGAAAGTGTGTCCTCTGGGGAAAAAGTTACAAGACAGGTGCTTCAGATCCCCATCTCTTCCCCAAGATAATTTCTACCCCCTAGTTTTTTCTTAAACTCTAGAAGCAGAACAAATCATGACGTATTTGGATTAGAATGCATCATCAAAACAAAACAAGACATTTAGGCAGGCTGACTTTTCCTAAGGAGATTTTGACAGCTAGTAAACTATGACTTTGGAATGCCTGGTATCCCTAGGTACAGCTTGACCAGGCGCCGTGACCACATCAGAATATACTGAACATAGTTTAATCTACACTTCTGGTTTCCACCTCTCCCTAATTGACTAGTTGTTCAAAAGTCATTACGTCCAAGACTAACTGTATAGTCACCTTTCTGACACACATAACTGATGAAGGGTTTATTGTGGCTCATGTTTTCAGGGGTCTCATTCCATGGTTGCCTGGCTCCAAGGCATAAACAGGACTGCAGAAGGGGCCGGCGGAGGAAAATTGCTCACCTCAGAGCAGCCAGGAAGCAGAGATGGCAGCTGAGTGCGAGAGGAAATCTCCACGTATGGGATGTAATTCCCAAGATCTCTACTCACACACTCTGCAAAGTGCTTTCCTGATCTCCTAGGCAGCTCTCAAGCCAATCCAATTAACAAACAAGAGTAACTACCACAGGAACGTTGCACAAACAATTCCTGTTTCTGTCACAAGTTCTTCTGTCATTCTGAGGAGACGCTGAACTACAACTGCCAGGAACAGTATCTGTTGGATTATGTGGGCCTAATCTGATTTGGTGATGAGTGGAAGGAGATACTTGCTCAACTAACTTCCTCTTCTCTGATTCTATACTTAATATCTTCTAGAGCTGTAGTGAAATCATGGGAAACATGGAAGTGTTTCAAATACAAATGTGATCTTAACAGAAGAGATACATTCCATTTTTGACAAAACACCAATAATCTAAAGCTGCATAACTTAGACTTAATGTATAATAAAGGTCAGAGAAGAACTTCTCTTTAAAATACTTTGTGAGAAATTCCATTCCAGTTTCATTCCAGAAATTTCATTCCTCCTTGCTGGTATAATTGCTTCCAAGAATAGAGGCACCCATGATATCACTCTTTCTTCTATTCTGCATGTAAGATTTTGGGGACAAGAAACAGGCGCATGAATTAAAATCTGTGCTTTTACTGGATTCCAAGGTACTTCACATCTCTTTAGTAGAGTTTTATCTACTGAGACTTATTTTGGTGATCAGTTTGTATGATAGGTTAAGATTTCAGCCATGTAACACCCTCAGTTGTTAAAAAGAAGCTAACATAGTTTGTAATAATTTGTTCTATGTTGCTAATGACAAAATACCACAATAGCTAAGTCATAAAGGGAAAGAAAATTGTTTTGGCTCATAGTGCTGGCCCGAGACTGAGGATCCACATTTAGCAGTCTCAAAGCAGAGCAAAGTATCACAAGGCAACAGACAAGGGACATATATGTGATATATGTTCCAGTTTCTCTGCCTCTTCTTATAAAGCTACCAGTACCTATTAATCATGGCAGTGCCACTCTGGTGACTAATCCTTATCACTTCCCAAAGATCTCATCTCTAAACACTAGGTCAGACAAAATTTCTACCTTCTGAATATCTCACAATGGAAATTCAATTTCAACACATGAACCCTCTGAAAGCCCTCAAAGCATGTCCGAATCACTCAATAGCAAACAAATTCCATTCAGTCTCACAGTGCTCTGGGATTTTGAAATTCATATAGAGACACAAAGTTTCAATAGGCCACATAGTGTAAGTTGAATGTCATAACTTTAACAACTTTGACTGAATAAATTATGGCACACTGGAGATCCCTATAACCCTGACTTTCTTATAGAAAGTCTAACATAGACTTAATCTTAAGCATATCTATGATTTTTAAATATCTATTTTATTTTTTAAAAATAAATTAATGCTGGGTGTGGTAGCTCACACCTATAATCCCAGAATTTGGGAGGCAGACACAGGAAGATTGCTGTGAGTTCAAGGGTAGGCTGGGCTACATAGTGAGCTCAGGGCCAACCTGAACTACAAAGCAAGACCCTGTCTTTAAAAAAAAAAAGTCTATAAAAATAAGTTAAAAGTTTGAATATAGCAGAGGCTACATACTTACATTTTTGAGTTCCCATTAAGTTGCAAGATGTACACAAATTATACACTTATTCATTCTATAAAATGATAACTATCTCATCTCCTAATTGGATATTTTGTATTTTTATTTTCATTGCCTCTGTCAAAATTTTAGTAGACCTTTTTAAAGTGTAATCTAAATTATAAATACAGCTCATTTACTCTGACACAAAGTGGTAAAATAACCTAATGCACCATTGCAGTGTTTGATTTGCAGTATCATTTAATACATGATCAAAACCCAGTACTAAATACAAGACTATTTTCCAGGAAGCTAAAAATAAAATTATAAGCCTTTTTCATTTTCATAGATTTGATAAAAAGAAATTGTTTTACTACACGAATAATCATGTCATTTCACTTGAATATCTCTGCTACCTGCAAAAAGACAAAGCAGCAACTTAGGCTATGGTTGAGCCTCAGATTTTACTGCAAAAATGAAGGTATTTTTAATTAGAAAATGTTGTGTTCTACAGGACTAATTTTCTCTCTACCGTGAAAGTACACAGGGAGACTTGACCCTATGTATATTTTTATAACATTTCACTTGCTATCTCAGAGTAAAATCAGAAGTCCTGACAGTGGCCCATAGGCTTTATATGATGATCTGTTTTCATTCTCACATTATTACCAAGGCTCATTGCTAACCATCCTCCATCTTGGTTGTTTCCCTGCTGGTCATGTCTCCCTGCTGTTCTTTCTGTGCCAAAGCCCAGCCCTGCTGAAAGCCCTTTGCTCTTACTGTTGCCTCTGCCTAAAATATTTGTTTCCTAGGACACACATAGCTCCCCCTATTAATTTATTCAGTGCTCTGCATGATGGTACCTTAGAGAAGTCAGACATCTTACCTAAAATCTCCCTTCTTTTATCCCATCACTCTCTGTGCTCTTCTGCACACAGTAGGCACTCAGAACTGTCAAATGTTTGAGAGAATGGTACAAGAAAGTGTTGGTGCAAGCATTAAATAATTCTTCCCAAGTCTTGGGAATGTCTTGCTACCAACCCTCAGGCTGGGCCTGGAAAGATGAGTAGAAACTTTCTAGGCAAAACCCAGCATGGAACTGCATGAAACGGCCAGGGATTTAGAAAACTGAAGTTTCTAAAACTGAAGTTTCTGAAAACTGGCATGACTGGCTAGAGCTGTGGTCTGGTCTGCCCTGCAGTCCAGTATGGTCACTGAGAAGCAACTGGGGGTTTTTAAGTCTGGCGAAGAGCTGATTTCCAATAAGATCAGGACTTTCAGAAAGATTCACAGGAAAAAACGTATGGAAGGTGTGAAGCAGATAAGAAGAGGGCCCAGGAGGCAACTTAGCAGGCAAGTCTCATCACGTGGGTGAGTCAGAATAGGTAACAAGTCCTGGTAAGAAACGAATGGTATAATTTTTTTAAAAAGTAACAATGCTTATGTAGATAGGGGGCAAGGGGCTCTGGGGTGAGTAGGTGAATGGAAAAAAATGAGAATTACATCATGTCATATATTGGTACAAATTCTCTATATTATGTGTAATCATGATGTGTGTATATAATGCACCAATCGATTCAAATTTTTAAAAAAGAAACGGTGTCTACTCATTGAAACATCATCAATGGGTGACTGTGCTGCGCATCTGTGGTCATTTTGAACAAGTGTCTTTCTTTATGTTAGTATAATTGGCTTAGAAAATGTATTATATAAAGGAGAGAAATAAATGAAGAAAAATACCTGGTTCATTGAATAATTAACTGTGCTTTCTAAGAGACAGCAAATAACTTGTGATAATCTCACCAGGGTGACTTCACCTTGAAATTGTAACCACTGGAATACACAATGAAAATACCTTTCTAGCACTTTCAGAGTCCCGTGAGACAAACGCCTCTGAAAAGACTGCCAGTAATGGGCCGGAGGGTTAGCTCAGTGGTTCCGGCGCCTGCCTCGCAAGCGTAAGGACCTGAGTTCGACCCCCGGTTACCACATATAATGCTGGGTGTGGTGGCTCACGCCTGTAATCCCAGCACTCGGGAGGCAGAGACCGGAGGATTGCTGAGTTCGCGGCAGCTTGCCTGGGCACCATAGTGAGCTCAGGGCCAGCCTGAACTACAACGCGAGACCCTGTCTCCAAAAAGCAAAAAAAGAAAAAAAGATTGCCAGTAATACCTGGAAAATAATTGTACGCCCTATATAGGGAATCCGATGAGGAGGAAAGGCTCTTCCAAGCAAGGTTAATACACAGCATTAAACTTAAATCAATAAAATTCCCTCTGGACCAAAGCACTATCTGGTCTTCACTTGAGTGGCAAAATTGAAAGACGAAACAAACCGTTCAGTCACTTTGCCATATGGTGAAACAGAACTATAGTTCAAAGAGTTTTAGAGTATCAGAAATTTTCTCATGCTTAAAATAACTCTGCATCAATAACATCATTTGTAATAACTTCATCTCTAACAGGGATTATACCTGCATATACTGTTTTATGTAAAGAAAAGTGAAATGGCCCTGTCTTTAAACTTATTTTCTATTATGCCACAGCTACTCTGTTTATAGATTTAGAGACCACACTCACCATATTCCAGGTAATAATATCTCACCTCCTGGCCTTGTGAGATTGGAGACTTTTGCCAGTCAGCTTTCCGTGAAGCACAGTCGATCAGAAGTCCTGGAAGGACTGTCAGGTGAGCAAAAGGAGGGCTGCGCAGCGGTCCCGCCGTAAGCCCAAGTCCTGGCTATTTAGTCCCCCACGGCCGTGGTCGTCAAGGCCAGCACTTTCCACCGAGCTCCTTCATCATGAAAGTTATGAGAAAGAAATGAATCCCCGTGGCGACCATGGCTTCTCTTTAAAGGACCAGCTTTCACCTTGCAGGGCCTTTCTCTAATGCCCTTCCTGGTTCACTTTTCTCTTTACCGTGGGATAACAGCCTGCAGAGTGGTAGCCAGTCTGCAGAGGCTACTTTGCACATTGCAGTGTTCTCTTCTTACCATCTATTAACTACTTTGATTTCTTTAAAATGCTCCCTATTGGGCCGGAGATTTAGCTCAGTGATTCCGGCGCCTGCCTCTCAAGCACAAGGTCCTGAGTTCAATCCCAGTAACCACATACAGTGCTGGGCGTGGAGACTCACACCCACCAGCAATCAATACAACATACCACAGAGCCGGGCATGGTGGCTCACACCTGTAATCCCAGCGCCCGGGAGGCAGAGACAGGAGGATTGCCGAGTTCGAGGCTTGCCTAGGCTACATAGTGAGCTCAGGGCCAACCTGAACTACAAAGTGAGACCCTATCTCAAAAAAAAAAAAAAAATGCTTCCTATCAAGTTTTCCCTACTCAAATTGCAAACCCTATTTGACATATGAAATGTCTGGCAATATGTCACATAAATACTTACTCATCTCTGTCAGTATTACAGAAGTTGGGAAAGTAGACACAAATTCAGCTTAAAAGTACCTGAGTGATTTGAATATGCATTGACTCTCCCAGTCATTCACCAATAGTAAGTTATTTTACAAAGGCTGAAGCCAAGCCTGGTCCAATCTCCATAGTGGGCTAACCCACCAGCCAGTCTTGTTCTGGGATCTGGATCTGCTGTTGTGTTTTCCCTCACGGGATGGGAGCTGGGACAGGTGAGAATGAACGACCAGGAGACAGGAGTCAGCGTAACAACAGCAGCCGGGAAGGTCTTGTCTCGTAGAGGCCAGAGGAGCCCCAGCAGCTGACTCATCTTGCCTTTATTCACCCACACGTGGGAGCAAGCAATCAAAGTAACACAAGATCCATCTGCTTTTCAAAATCCATTAGGACAGACTGGTAAACAACTTAACCTCAGCTGTCTTACGTTTTCCGTAGAATGTGTAATATGCCATGACCGCTGACCGCAGCCTTTCTCCTTATGCTCGCAGAAGAGGCTTCAATTCTCCTCTGCTCTCCCACAGAAGTCAGTTAAGTAAGTACTCAGATACTAATGCATAAGAGTACAGCCTGACCTACAAGCAACTTGGGTTAATTAGGTTAATGGAAGATTCACCTCCCTCTTGTTATTTATAGCATGTACCCAGGCAAACATCCGGATCTCAACTGTACTGACTTACAACCAACTTGAATTACAACCAGCCCTTGGGAACCAGTCGAGTTAGTAAGTCAAGGGTCCACTGTATTTTCACCAAAGTTGAAAAGAACAGAAACAGACTGAAACCGATTCAAGTGAAAGAAAAGAAAAAAAGACAATGAAGTATACAAAATATCACAAATGCCAAGTACTCCAAATAAGCACAGTTCAAAAGGATTCATACAAATGTAAACTACTAGCTAGAAAACTGCCCGAACCAAAAGAGCAAGCAGCTGTCTCTCCACACCCCGCCAGCCACGTCCTGCACCCCACCGTCTGCGCTCAGTCTCCTCTCCTCTTTACTCTTTCCAGATCACTCCAACACACTGCATTCCTCACCTCACGTGCCAACCATCTGACTCCGTGCCCTAGAATGTGCACTCCACAAAGGCATACATCTTTGTTTATTCGCAACTATACCCAAATAGGACAGTGACTGGCACTTAGTAGGCACTCTGCGTGCCCGCTTCGTTTTTCCTCTTTATATAGCTTCACTCTTTCTTCCTAATCCTTGGCATACATGGTGCTGTAGGTGGCAGCTGCAAACCCCAACTCAAACGATCAGTGACTCGCACAGTTGACTGGTTTTACAATTCCAAATTGTTAAGCACGAAATCTGATTGCGACTATTCATCTCATCTCTTTACACTATTGAAGCACACATTAGTCCCTTATTTGTGAGGATAAAATCAGATACACTATTCTCTATTCCACTGCTCATTCAGAAATTCATAAGGACACGTGGATGAGTCAGGAAATGTTTTGCATTTCTAATACAGAAGGGCTCCTTTATTATAGCATTATTTTTCAGTTGAAAGATAGAAACTATATAAATATATCTCCATTTATATCTACACTTACATCATCATTAAAAGTGATGGTACTGTCTACATTTGTTTCCATGGTAATAGATTCATCACATATATTAAAATTTTAAAAGAACATAAAATAGAACAAAACACACAGATTTTATTTCTATATATTATGCTTATAAAATTCTGGAAGAGTGTTTAAGAAAATGTTACAGTGGTTAGTTTGGGATGGGGGAATTATATGTTAGTTTTAGTTTCTCTTTTAATGTATTTTTTATTTCCTGACTTTTAAAAAATAAATGTCTTTCTTTTTATGACAATAGAATAAAGCCACTTATATTCCGTAAAAGAAAAATAAGAAACAGAAAGAATGAAATCTATTCGCCCCAAAAAGACTGTTATTGAAGAAGCCATTTCCAGCCAGATAATATAGTCACATGAGGATTAAATAAAACTCAGTGACATAGTATGTGATAAATCCAACAATGATACGAACTGCACAGAATTGAAAAACGTTCTTTAAATTCTCAAATTTCATGACAAAATTTAAATTTAGTTGCCTTTTGATGGTGATATTGAACCAACTCTATCTTATGAGCTTGGAAACAACAGAAACTGCACTGCAAGGTAATTAAATAGGAACTTGAAAGACAGTGTCTCTTCATAAAGGAATTATGATTAACAAAAAAAATTAAACAATAGAATTAGAAAAACACTATTTTAGAACTTCCAGTGGATTATTGATATGGCATTAAAACACCAATGATGCTAAGAATTACAGAAAGAGGGAAAAGCAGGTATTATATTACCTCCTACAGTCATCCCAGACATTATCTGATGCACTCTCTTGAGTCAAAGGGATCAGTTCTGAATCAGATTCATCCTCTGAATTTGGCAGCCACTGTGCAAGAAGTGCCCATGGCAAGTGCATCAAAGGGCAAAGAGGCAGCATCACCAAACCTCATTCTGCCATATTCCCCGTGTTACCCTGGGAGGACATGAAAGAGATAGAGGAGGAGGATGCAGATTTTAGGAAGACTTAAAAGACACGTCTAAGTATGGACTAGACTAGAATGTTTAGGGACACTTGTTTGAGCGACAATGCCATGCAAAGGGAAATTCAAGAACACCATTAATATCAAATTCCAGATAATGAAAAGAGGGATGGGGCTAGAACTGGGGTGGAGCAACTGGAAGGAGCTGTCCAGGCAGCTAGAAAAACATTATTTCTTGACCTGGGAGAGGTCTATCTTAGAATGATTCTTATAATGATTTGTGAAGTCATATATTTGACTTGGATGATTTTATCCAGCTATGTTTTATTTTGTCAAAAAAAAAGTTTGAGGAGGCAGAGACAGGAGGATTGCTGAGTTTGTGGTGGCTTGCCTGGGCACCATAGTGAGCTCAGGGCCAGCCTGAACTACAAAGCGAGACCCTGTCTCAAAAGCAAAAAAAAAAGTTTGAAATGTAAAGAAGATGGACATATGCTAGAATTCCAAAACGTATCTACCTGACAAGGTGTGACAGCGAAAGCAGAAAGCAAAGCAAGCCGTCACCCTATGGAAGTCACAGGAGGTGAGAATGGTGAAAGCCCAGGCTCGATTTTATCTGCCCAGTGACATCTCTTCTGAGAATCTGTTGTGTTGCCCACATCTGACCCAAAGAGTGGAACGAATCTTCCCATCATATTCTGAGGGCAGTTTCTCAGATGGTCTGATTTGTTCTAGATATTACATATAATAATGCATAAAGGAAAATTAAAATCCCAATAATAGTGGAGATAGTTGTTAACTGGATTGTCAAAAAAATTTCCTGAAAAATATTATCAGAAGTCTTATTCATTGGTTTCTGAACCAGCAAAACTATTCATAATCACTAGCAAAAGAAATCAGCCTCATCACTGAAAGCAATGAACTATACCGAGAATTAAAAATAATATTTTTAATTTCCAGAATGAGGCAAATTAAATATACACAATTATTCCTCAGTGTTCCTGAATCAACATTACTTCTTTTGATGCTTTTATCTCCCATTTTTTCATCTTAATTTCTTTTTAGCCCGGACACTCTGTTCCCTCCCCCACTGGCCACCATCTAAAAGGTGGATGAAATCAGAACAAACGTTGCAGTGGGGAAGAGGGCCAGGCAGCACAGCCGCACGTGCAAAGGCCATGAGCATAAGCATGCTGCGAAGGGAAATATGTTTTAGGAATGTTAGCTTTCCAAAACTGTGAAAAATGAGTTGGAGGACAGAAGAAAAAGAGACAGATAGGAAGACAAATACAGAGGACAACCAAAAATGGGCTAGAGTGCCACCAAAAAAAATACAAAGAGGAAGGTGGAAGGGAGAGAGAGAGGAGGAGGGGAAAAAAGAAGAGGGGGAGAGAAAACGAGCCAGAGAGAAGGGAAGGAAGGAAGGAAGGAAGGAAGGAAGGAAGGAAGGAA
>PVIC010054142.1:0-11638 GCA_004025085.1 Thryonomys swinderianus
TCTTTCTTTCTTTCTTTCTTTCTTTCTTTCTTTCTTTCTTTCTTTCTTTCTTTCTTTCTCTCTTTCTCTTTTGTCTGCAGTTAAAAGATAACATGGCAGGATGTCTAAGCCAGAGAAACAGCCAATGGGGAGTCATCTAGCGTCTGCATTGCCCCTTTCTTGGATTAATAGTTCTTATGCCAAAATAGTTCACTCAATTTAAGGAAAAAGGATAAAGCTACTGATTTCTCACTTCGTGTATCATTTAGTGAACACAAGGTGCCCATTAAGTGCTGATACTCTCTGTATATCTTTCCCTAAAAAGAAGGCAATACAAGAAAATATAGGGAAATTTAATCCATTCATGATCAGAACAATGAATCCTGTAGTGTCTATGTCATGCTGTGGTATGAAACAACACAAGAAGGAGAAAATATGAGGTAGAATCCCTTTGCAGAAAGTGAGGGATATATTTCACTTGTGGTGTATAATTTTTAAAATTCAATCCCCCAAAAACAAACCCAATTTAACAAACACAACCCTATGTAAATTTGGGGGTATATATTATTTATGAAGATTGAGAAGATGCTCACTTTTCCTTTAGCTCATATAAAATGCTTATATATCTCTAAGTGTTATATTTAAGTGATTAACAGAAGGATTTTCTTTATAACTGAAAAATCTCCAATATTACAAAAAGCAAAATAAAACATGTGGTGTTCTAACTACTTTATCTCACAGTAGGTTTTTGACAAAATGTTATTAATTACTATAGTTTTATGCAGTATTATCAGTTAAAGCATTACCATGTTTTTTCACAAAAGAATACAAAAATGTTCCAATTATTAATCTTTGGACAGTTTGATAGTAGGATCCAAGTTATGTATCATTGCACTACCTGAAGACAGGATCATCCTGTTTTAATATTAATAAAATATTGCAAAATTCTAGAGTGTTCCTAATGTTATATTTGTCATAGTAGAAGCTTTGCTCACTCATGAATGAAATTGTTTCCTAAGAGAGTTTTACTTAAAGTGATTTCAGAAAGTTTTTCACATATATCTACTTGATAATTTCTAGGCTCTATGAATTTCATTCCATTTTTTTTTTACTTTAACAGCATAATGAAACTAGTATTTATTTAGCATTTTCTCAAATGCCATCTTTTTTAATCTGCTTATTATACTAATGATTTCTTCTAGTCACACATCTTTCAATATCTTTCAAAGCTTTACATGTGTTTTGCTGATACTTTTTAAAATGAAGGGCTTTAGTGCTTTTTATGAGGAAAAAGTCTCATTTAACTATACAGAGACTTTAAATTTGCTCTTTTGGTTACTGTTCCTTTTAATAAAAATTTTATTGGGTTTTCTGGTGAGAAACTCAGCAGGAGATATTTTCTTCCTTAAAAAATGCAAAATGCTTAAGGGAGTAGAATATGTTAGTGTCTTGTTTTCAAATTTATTCTACTTTTTCCTTGTATTTGGCTAGTGCGACTTTAGGGGAAGGAAATCATTTTCCATTTTCTTATGCTTGATAATCCATATTTTTTGATAACCCATATTTTCACACAATGTTTTTTTTCCACAGTTTTATCTTAGAATTAATTTAAAAGTACATAGAAATTTTGGAAGACATGTTAACTATTAAATTGGTATTCTAGGATAAGAACATAATAAACACATACACAATAGAACATTTTATCTAAATTGCATCTACCTTATGACATTTTTACATCTCTATAGCAGCTGCTGCACATATGAATTCACTACAGTTTATTAGATCTATAATCTGATTTTGGCTTCTGAGTTTTTTTTTTTTGAAAGTTTTCTCTGAATACACTTTAATCTGCATAAAAATATTCACGCTGGAGCCTAGAAATGATTCTTATGTAAATGAATTATTTAAAATTCGGAATAGTAACTTCAGACAAATGGAGGAGAAATGACAGGGAATTAAACCTTTGGAAGACTATTTTCCATATGGTAATTGGATTCGAATAGTTTGTTTTTCTGCAAAACATCAAAGGCCTACTCACAAGTCTGTGTCCAGATTATCTGAAAGCTATGACATACATTTAAATATATAAACTTAAAACTTTTTCTGACAATATAAAACATATTTTTACATTCACTACACTATTATACCTCAGTCTTCAATATATTGATTTTATAAAAGCAATAATAAAAGTTAGTTATTGAGAACAATACTTATGAAATTTGATCATTGAGAAAGAGATCCCCAAACAACAAGGATTGGCGACATCTAATGCACTGGTCAGACACAAATGCCTCCTGAATGAAACAGAAATCCCATGTCTCATTCATCTATTATACTTAACCATGGTGATCATGAGAGTCTCTAGTTCCCAAGATACCTTTAAGATTTAGGCTATTTTTAAAACTAGAAACCAATTGCATCTTAAATTTTTGGCTTGAATTTCCCTTCTCATCTCTGAATTTCTCTGATAATCAGAAGATGACATAATGTTTAATTAGGCAGACTTGATTTAAAAAATATGATAGAGTTGATCAATGTACTCAAGTCTGGCTATTCAAAAAGACCAAAATATTAGTAAAGCACCTAAAGTTTCCACGAGTATGAGAATAAATAAATAAATAAATAAATAAATAAATAAAGGATAGCTCAAGTAAGAAATGTGTACATCTGAAAATTGGCTTTATACAAAACAATGAAATTAAAAGTCATGAACATATACACTTAAACACTTTATCATTTATATTATCCATATAAATTATAGCATGATAGTTTAACACTGGTGTAATACATTTAAGAAACACATTAAGATGTGTTTAAGATAGAAGAGATAGAAATTGATCCTTTGATCAATACATAATAAATGTACTAATTCAAATAGTAGACTATGAAATTTCAAGAAATGTGTACATACATTCTGATCAAATCAGAATAATTATTATTTCATTTTTTAAGCATTACATTTTTTGAAAAATTTGACTTTTATAAAGCATATAATAGGTTGTCATAAACTATAGATACTCCATTGTGCTGTGAACACTTGAAGCTATTACTTCCTATCTAACTTCCTATCTTGAAGCTATTAATTTCCTATCTAATTTCCATACTTGCTATCCAACCTCTATTCATTTCTGCTCCAAACTTCCCAGTCTTATTTAAAACCATACCCTTGCAAGCGAGATAATGTATTGATTTATTGAAAAATATTAACAGTAAATGTATTACAAGAATTAGAAAACTTGAATTCAACAAAGTACATTTTTTTTTTCTTTGAGACAGGGTCTCACTTTGTAGTTCAGGCTGGCCCTGAGCTCACTATGTAGCTCAGGCAAGCCTCGAACCAGCAATCCTCGTGCCTCCACCTCCTGAGTGCTGGGATTACAGGCGTGAGCCACCATGCCTGACAACAAAGTACATTTTAATTAATATCTGATTTGCCAATAAACTTATACAGTCCCATGAACATATATCTATGATATTTCTCACTAAAAAACTAATAGAGAGGAGTGAGAAACTGAAAATCCATTGAATTCATTCTGAGAGACCAATAGTCTTCTAATTCTTGGAAAAAACAGGTTTGCAAACAAAAATATTCTGCAAAATTTTACTTCTATTCACGAACTCCACAACAGGTGATAAATATAACCATGATCATCTTCCCCACACATACACAAAAATAACCATCTTCCCCAAAATCATAAAACAAATTAAGTTTATAAGTTGATGCAGCACTGTAAAAATCTAAACAGACATTAAATACAAATGTAAATGAAAAGTAGAATTTACCTTATTAAATTATAAAATATAACTGCATATCATAATTAAAAATCTGTGAAGTACAAGTCATACTCATACTTAAATTATAAATTATAAGTAAAATGTTTGTTTAGAAATCAGGAAATTTTCAAGTAAAATAATAGCATTCAATTTAATTTGTATTAATTAATTAATCAATTTATCTTTTACAGTTCCAAGGATCAAACTTGGGCCTCGGATTTCCAAGGTAGGCATAGTACCACTTGAGCTAAAGCACCAGCCCTGATTTAATTTTTCTAATTAAAAATTTCATGTTGCTAACCTGTGATACTGAAGCATAAGAATACACTGGATGAAATTTGTGTTTGTCTCTCATTTTATTGGGCATCATTATCTCATAATTATTTTATTTACAGTTTTGAGTACTTTTTCTTCTATATCTTTTCCCTATGTTTACACTACAATGTAAATTTTACAATATATCTGTGCTTACCTACATATAAAATGATGAATACAAATTTCAAATTTCATTTATCTCATGATGCATATTAAGTTACACCTGCTTTTTCTATGCTGTCTTACATTATACAGTCTCTAAATACATTTTACCAATTTATTTTCCACCGTACATTTAAAGAAATATGCTTAATTTTGTCATAAGAATTAGTTAATATTTTTGAAAAATAGTTTTGTTTATTATCTCACAGACATAATGATAAAGAGATGTAATAATTATAATATGTTAAATTTCTTAATCTAATTGGTTTAGAGAAATGTTATATTTTCTGTATTATTTGTGTAAAAAGGAACCTAAAAATTTCTAGGTAATACCTACAATTGTACTTAAAGCTATCAAGGAAATACCAATATGAACTTTTTTATAGAATTATGACTATCATATAAATTTAATTTTACTTCAGATCATAATATATGACCCAATTATATGACTGTATAAATGACTGATGAAACATCTTAAGCTTATTAATATTTTCTATTTCACAATATTTGCTCTTTCACAAATGATGTTACTCCATCCTTCATGATTACTCATATTATTACAATTTTTAAGTTTATTTTTATCTTTATTGGTACATTGTACAAAAACATTATGATCAAATTAAATATTGGGAATTTATACCAGTATATGATATGATTTAATTCTCATTTATCCCGTTTCCCCACCCAACCCACAACCCCCCCAATACACAAGCTTTCTCTTTTATTATCATCACAGTTTTTCTTTACCCCTCATTACTCACCCCTCCAGATTTCCCTTTGAATATTTTCTGTTTCACAATATCCATCATACATTCTAGAACTCATTAACATATTATTACATTTTGACTTCAAAGTAAATTGTTTGCCAATGAATATTCACAGGGATGTTCCTAAATTACCTATTTTTATAAAAAAATCAATGATCAAAACTATTGATATCAATTAAATCACCAAAGTTTATCTTAGTTTAAACTGATAAAAATGAAAGAATTACAGAAATTTTGGCATAAAGCTAGAAATAATTCTAAACAATACATTTCTCCTTTGTCAGAACAAGCTAAATTTATATCACTGTTTCAGATACATGGCAGCTTTCCTAATTCTCTTGTTTCTTTTCATTAAAACCTGATTGAAACTTAGTCCCCCACTGGGAAACATCTGTTCACATTCACAAGGTGTTAATTGTAAAAACAATAAAAACTTGAGGCAGGGAATTGGTCCATAAGTTCTTAAATCAAACAATTAATATTCCAAATACTTTGCTTTTCTTAGGAAGGAGGTCAATGATCATTTTCCACAGAATTTTTTATGGAAATTAATGTAGTTAATGCTAATAAATATCACCTGATAAGCACTGACCATATATTAACCATCACATTCATTTTTCATACATTTTTATTGACACATAAGCATATTTGACATTTCAGTACATGTATATAATGTTTAATCAAGGTGAATAGCATACTGATTACCTCAAATATTTATCATTTTTCACATTGTCAACTTCAAAAATCTCTTCTAGGAATTTTGAAATACACAATTTTTAATCATGGCTATCCAAATGTGTTATAGAACATCAGAAGTCATTTTTGTTGTCCACCTGCACTCTTCTATCCATTAAACATTCTCTCATCCTGTCATATTATTCATATTTTTGCTAGTTTTTCACACACACATATGGTAATGAAGTTATCTATACTATTTCCTTGCACTTTTTCATGGCCACTGATTTTTAGTGTACTCAAAGCAAATGCTGTGATCCTGTATGTTAATCTGGATCAAGATGTGAACATTTACAAGTTGCCTTTTTTCTGCATGAAGCCTCTTTCTTTGCTTTATATTGAGTGCTTTTGAATAATTTGACCAATAATGACTTTTCAATAGTCCATTCAGTTATGCCTCTAAAAACAAACAGAAAGAATCAAACTCAATATTGTTACAGATCTTTTGACTTTTGTTCACCATTCATACAAACTGACCTGCTGAAAATAATTTTAAGACTGGTTAAAAGAGGAAGAAATGTTTTAGACGTGAGAAAACAGGTCCTTTAAAGAGTGAAGTACATGAAGTGAGTCCTGTTGCCCCTCAGTTCTATCCATGGTGGTAACATTGTACTGTGACATACAAACATGGAGCCTAAATGGCTCATGGCCATCCTGCCAGTTAGAGGAGACAGAGATTCAAGTCCCTAAATACTGAGTGGTTGAGCTTCATATAGCATCAGATATAAACATGAAAGAATTCTTCAAAAAAGGTTTTCAAATTTTTTAGGTATATTTTACTATGTGTATTTTGTAAGTATGCTTACTAGGTGTCTTTGGATGAAGGTTAGACTGTACGTCTAACATATTCATCTGTCAGTGAATGGGAGCTGAAATTTATCACCGTTGTCATGTAACACTTTGTTGCAGTTCTATCACAAGCAATGTGAGGAATCATCAGCTAGCATTCAGATGAGTCTTTGGGTAGACCACATTTAGGAAGGGAGAAAGATGCCCTAAATAAACACCATGGCCCAGTTCTAAAGCTAATATGAGGCTGGACTTGTTCTAAACAATAATAAAGCAAAGATATTAGTACTAAAAATGCAAACATAATTCACATTGTGATAAAATGAAATAATATTCTTTAATGGACAGTTTCGTAATCCAGAATCTCTAGTTTATGTATAATAAATTATGTAATTAGAATTGTTAGACACACAAGGAAACATTAAAATATGTTTTGTAATCAAAGGAAAACATTCTGTTATCAACACAAGTATCAAGGTATTGATACTCTCAGACACAAATTTGGAAACTGATATAAACACATGGTTAAGATTTGAGCATAGCATGATCACAGAGTGAACAGGAAACACCAACAGGAAAATGGCAAATATTTTAAAACAAACAAACAAACAAAAAGGAAATGTTAATCCTTAGTGAGAAATCCACTAAGAAGGATGATCAACGCTGAGCAAGACTACAGAAAATAATATATATAACACACAGTTTTAAATACTAATATGGTGGCAGTGGGAAAAATGATTAAAAAAACAAAGTTGTAGTCATTTGTTTAGATAATATCAATTATAGCGACATATATTAACCAGCATGTCTCAGGGAGAAAAGTTTGGAGAGGATGAAAGAGAAAAAATATTGAAAAGTTAATGATTGTAAAGTTTTCCAATGTTGATGAAAAATGTAAGGGACTTTGCAAACAACTAAGTAGGATGGATTCAAACACTCCAGCAACTTAGAGCAGGTTTCTGCTTGTGGCCCTTTGATGGGTCTTTGTGTCTCTCCTTGACTTGTTTGGACCTGGGCTGCACAGCAGGAGATGAGCAACAGGAAAGCCAGCAAAGCTGCATCTGCCTTTACAGTCATTCTTATCACTCCCATTCCTCCTGAGCTCCCTCTCCAGCTAGCTAATAGATGGGTTAGATTTTTTTTTTTTTTTTTTTTTTTTTGAAACAGGGTCTCGCTTTGTAGTTCAGGCTGGCCCTGAGCTCACTATGGAGCCCAGGCAAGCCGCCGCGAACTCAGCAATCCTCCTGTCTCTGCCTCCCGAGTGCTGGGATGACAGGCATGAGCCACCACGTCAGGCACTGTGGTATGCGGTGTTGATTGTTGGTGGGCGTGTCTCCACGCCCAGCATTATATGTGGTTACCGGGGATCGAACTCAGGACCTTGCGCTTGCAAAGCAGGCGCCAGAACCACTGAGCTAACACTCCGGCCCGATGGGTTAGATTTTAACAGGAACGGGAACTCCGCTGTGAACTGTGGCTGTGACTGATCTAGGTTGTGGGCTTTGTCTGTCGAAAAATTACACCAAATTCATCTGGTTGAAAATAATGATAGGAAAATCTATTGCAGAAGATTATTTTTCAAGCAAAGTTTAAAGTGGTATAAACATATGAAAACCATAGTATTTGCGCTTTTCTCACAATATATAAAGAAGTTAGTTAAAGGTGGCTCATGGAGCTAAAGGAAAAGCTAACTAGAATTTTTTTTAATGTAATGAAAAAATTTTATTATTTAGAAATAGTCAAAGACTTTTAGGAGAATATGGAAGAATTATTAGATATACTAGTTATTTCTGTCTGGAGTTTGGGGAAAATGCTTAATGTACACAGTTTAAAGCAGGAGAGGTTTATTTTGCCTCATGGTTTCAAAGATTTTATTCCATGGTTGGCAATTGCCAGGAAAGAAACTTTGTGGCAGAAGGATGTGATGGAAGACAGTTGCTGAAGGCCAGAAGAAAGTAAACAGAGGAAGAGGAAAAGAATAACAGAGAAAGAAGAAAGTTTGGAAATAAGAATACACCCTTTCAGGTCCTGCCTCCTTTGATCCGCCTCTTCCAACTAGGCCCTGCCTCCCAGTATCACATTCAGCTCTGAGCTCATCAATACGCTACTCCACAGATGGTGAGGGGACCTCAGTGGTCCAATTATTTTCTAAATGTCCCACCTGTCAACATAAGAGATTTGGGGGAGATGTTTTAGGCCTAAACCATAACACTGGACATTATTAGGAAAATAAACCATAAACTGGGAAGATATTTGCATTATATGTGACAGATGAAGTATTTGTATATTGATAATTCTTAAAATCCAAACAGTAAAAATAAAAGAATACAGTTTAAAACTGGCCAAAATGTGAACGAACACTTTACACCCGAAGATGTTTTTGGATGTTTATATGCAAGTGATAAATCACTAATATACTTTGTCTGAAAATTATGAACAAAAGCTCCAATATAATACACTGACTAGAGTAGGTAATGATAAACTGAGAACAACAACTATTGCTGAGAATGTGGAGTACTTGAAATTCTACTTTACTACAGTACTGAGGAAACATAAGATTATAGTATAATCACTCCAAGGACATGTTTAAAACTAAGGTGAAAATCAGTGGACCAGTAAGGATCAGTATAAGTCTTTCAACATTATAAAAAGTGCTTAAAATCTCATTTCTACTGATAAAAGAAGGTCAAAAGTTGTATGAATGCAAAGTGGAATGCACTAAGCCTGAGAATATTTATGGAGGGAGAGATTTGGGAATTACGAATAATTTCAAGTATGAAAAACCAAGAAATATGATTTGAGTACTATTAGAAAAATACTTTAAAAATTTATTTGAAGTAAATAAGAACTGAATGAGACAGAGTTACACACTGGACAAGACTAAACATTTTTCCTCCTACCAAATTCGTACATAGGAATCCTAACATCCATTTTAATGACATTAGGATGTGAGACTTTGGGAGTCAACTAGGATTCATGGGGATAGATCCTTAATTAATTCTAATTAATACTGATATAAGGAACAACAAAAAATTCTCATATCCCCTCTGATCATCTGAGGACATACCAAGAAGACTGTTATCTACCAAAAGAACCTTTATCATAACCCAGTTGTACTGGTCTGACTTCTAAGACCTTGGTGAAGGTCATGTTCTTCCATAACTTGAGAAATACCTTTTATTTATTTATTTATTTATTTATTTATTTATTTATTTATTTATTTATTTATTTATTTATTTATTTATTTATTTATTTATTTATTTTAGATAGGGTCTCGCTTTGTAGTTCAGGATGGCCCTGAGCTCACTATGTAGCCCAGGCAAGCCTCAAACTCACAGTAATCCTCCTGCCTCTGCTTCCTAAGTGCTGGTATTACAGGTGTGAGCCACCACGCCCGGCATTGTGGTATGTGGCCTTGATTGTTGGTGGGCATGAGTCACCATGCCCAACATTGTATGTGGTTTCTGGGATGGAACTCAGGACCTTGTGCTTGCGAGGCAGGTGCCAGAACCACTGAGCTAAATCTCCAGCCCCACCTTTTGCACTTTTTAAATCAACCATTGTAGTCATTTTCATTGCTATCTAAAATGGAATTCCTAAAATCCTCTTTTTATGTAGATCTTTCCATGTTATGTCCAAATCTGCTTGAAAATCTAGAAGGTGGGAAGGAGAAAAGAAAAAGGAGGCTGTGGTGGTTTGGACCCCACATGTTTCCCTAAAGTTTTCCTTTTTTTTTTTTTGAGACAGTGTAGCCCAGGCAAACCTCAAACTCAGGAATCCTGCCTCTGCCTCGCAAGTGCTGGGATTACAGACGTAAACCACCACGCCCAGCATTGTGGTATGTGGTACTGCTGGTGGGTCTGAGTCACCACCCCTGGTATCACTGTATGTGGTTACTGGGGACCAAACCAGAGACCTTGGGCTTGCTAGGCAGGAGCCGGAACCACTGAGCTAAATCTCCAGCCCCAGAACCGCAGTTATTTTATTTAGTGAGTCTTAAAGATCCATGTATCCATTATGAAAAGAAATATATTACCTTAGGACATTTTCCTTCATAAGTTCATATATGTTGTAAGTATTCTAACATTAAAATCTCTTGTGTTCATGTCTTTTGGGTCCAGTACCAGTGAAAGCATGTGCTTAGGTACCAGCCTTACCCAGGACCATAACCTATGTCATAAACTATAGTTAAATCAAAACTGGATTTCTTACTTCTTGAGCTTCAGTATAAATTCATAACATTGTCTCTCTTCATAGGGGTGTTTCAGTTAAATGTAAGGTAATTATAAATATTTGGAAAATATTTCTGTCATGGAGCTGCTTTACAGTACGTAAATATATACAAGTTGAGATAATGTTAACACTAGTAATGATTGTAGTGATGTTATCTTCACAGAGTGTAAGTTCCCTTCAAAATGGTGTAAATTTACTCAAGTAATGAAAAGAATTTATATATTTTTTTAAAAAGGCAGAGCTTTGTGAAACCTGTACATTCACATAGCAGAAGTGGAATATGGATTTTTCTATGGCGAAATATCTTACTGTTATGTTGTTGATATTTGTCCCTTGCTTTTTAACCAGATGCAGAAATTCATCTGGTTGACCAAGAAAACTCTTACCTTTTCAGCCCAGGACCATGAAGAATACATATTAATATACTGCTCATGACAAATTTTATTATGAATTGTAGAGTCTTCACAGATAGCTTTGTCCCCTGCTGTAATAGATTTCATGATGAAAACTTTCAAAATATCTGAGCAAATGAACTACTGTAAGCCATTCCAAAATATCGAAGTAATATTGATTACATTCTGCAGGAATCTAAAAATTTGAGGAGAAAATCTCATTAAAACTCTACCAGTGCCCTTTACTGCTACTGTTATTTTTGAATGTCTGTTATACCATACCTTTCTTTTCATTAAATACCTTCAAGGGTAAAGAAATCAATGCAGTTATCTGAGATCGCTTTTGGTAAGTAAAATTATGATGTGGAAACAAAGTGAACCTCATTGCCACATTTTTAGTCATTGGCAGGAAGAAATCTTTAATTTTTAACAAAGCATCAAAAAATCTATAATGTACAAGCCATATATAAGCTTTCATTTTCTTAAGTGAAA
>PVIC010054143.1:0-11629 GCA_004025085.1 Thryonomys swinderianus
AAAAAAAAAAAAAAAAAAAAAAAAAAAAAAAAAAAAATTATTTCTTAGTCCATTTATCACTATTTCTACACTGTCGATCTCAATTTACATGTCATTTCTTTTGTGATGCTTTCTCTAACTTTCCCTTCCCAATTTACACCTTCTTGTGGCCTCTACTTTCTGTGCAGCACTTATTCCAAGAGTAAGTTCATTTTAAAATACGTTGTGAACTACATTTTTCTTCTCTGACCATTGATTCTACATAGAAAGCGATTTCCCTGCCCATTCTCCCTCATTACTTACTCCTCAATGTCTATTACTAGCACATAATTTTGCCAATGTGAACACTTTAAAGTAATTTTGAGTGACTAAAAATAACAGATACGTTTTTACTTCCCTCTGATAATCTTCTAGTACAGTACAGAGAGGGACCAATCTTAAGAATATATCACAATGATTCTTTTAAAAATGTATATATTATAGAATGACTAATTAGATTAAGGTACAAAGGCCTACAAATTTTAAATTATAATATTTGTTCTTTAAATTGAAAATTTTGGCCAAGAACCTGGTTAAATAGTGGTTGAGAGCAGTTTCTCAAGGTTCAAAGAACAAGGAAATTATGAGTGCATTTGCTAAAATCTAGATTTTGATTCATTACATCTGAGGGTGAGATGAAGACAATGAATCTATAGCAAGCTGGTATATGTGTTAGTCAGGGCTCATCAGAGAAACAGAAATGATAGGTATGTGTGAATATATAGGAGAAGCCTTATCATGAGGTATTGACTCATGTAACTACGAGAGCTGTGACATCCCACAGTTTGACATCTTCCAGCCAGCAGTTAAGGCAAGTTCTAATCTGAGCCAAACAGGAGAGCCCATGTCATGTCATTCTGAGACCAAAAGAGTAAGAAGCAGAAATGGAGATTCTTAGGCAGAGGTTGAGTGGTTCAGCTTAAGCCGGAGAGCAAATTTGCTGTTTCACTAGCTTCCTCTCTTATTTAAGACATTGAATTTTGGATGATGTTCATTTATCTTTTCTCAGGGTACAGATTCAACTGCTCTTTGCCTCTCTGTAATCCATGCTATGAGTAGTGCTCAGAAGGAGCATCTTCTGAGACTGAATGTGCAAATCAGAAAAGAACTAGGTTCAAGGCCTGGTTTTGCTACTGAGTAACTTGATGATTCCAGAGTAAGTCCTTACCCTCTTTTTGACTAACTCTTATCTGCAAAATAGTGGCAATACCATCTCCTTTGTCAAGATTGCTATAGTGAAATGGAATAATGCATCATACATGGCAAGTACCATTATTGTTGTATCTAGCCAAAGAAAATTATTCATGTCTATTAGATAAAGTTTCTCAATCACAAGTTCAGATAGTCTTCTAAATCACTTCAATCACTCAAACCTAATAATTGTGTTCTAGAATACTCTCTCTCCTATTAAGTTGTGTTCATTTTCATTTGTGTGAAAACTTTAAAAAATTTCCTGTTTCATCTTTGGCTCATTAGTTTTTCAGGAGCATGCAGTTTAATTTTGACATATTTTGAACTTTTCATTTTCTCCATTAACTTTTTCTGATTTCACATTATTTTTATCCAAAAAGGTACTTGAAATGAACTGAGTCAGCTTAAATTCATTATGGGTTGTTCTGTTGTCTACCATGTGTTATGGTAGACAGAGAATATCTGTGTAAACTGGAAAATAATGTGTATTCTGCCACAATTAGATGAAGAGTTCCTTAAAGGTCTGTGATGTTTACTTTGTCTACAGTATGGCTCAAATCTTCTGTTTCCTGATTTTCTGTCTACATGATTTATCCATGTTGAAAGTGGAGTGTTGAAGGGTTCTACTAAGAACTCTGACCATATGTAGTAACTGTATTTTTAGCTCTTCCCTTAGTTTTATGATGCCGATGTCACAACCTACACCTTTATGTGTCTTTTAACAATTGATTGCAATGTTACTTATTTTTAATCATTTTTGTCTTTTAACTTTAATACTATAATGTGATTTATACACCATTAGATTCTTTTTCTGAATTTGATTAGATTCTGTTGTTCATAGTGAGTTTTACAGTTTCATATACTCTTAAGTTAGTATGTATCTTTCATTTTAACTTGAATTTCCTTCAGCATGTCTTATAAGGCATGTCTAGTGTTTCCTTAAGTTTTTGTCTAGAAAGATCTCTCTTCTCTCTCTACCTTCTGGAGAATAGTTTTCCAGAATATAATATTCTTGGTTGACAGCATATTTCTCTCAGCACTTTCTCTAGGCTTGCAAGTTTTCTTTTGAGAAATCACTGATGTGTTATGGCATTTTCCTTGTATGCAATGAATCATTTTTTCTGCTTGTTTTTGTAATTCTTTTTGTTTGACTTGAAAATTTGATTATGTGTCTCAAGAGCTTTTTATGCATAATTCTTTTTGGAAAGTCCTATCATTTCTTTCTAGATTTCCAATTTCCTTTTCAGATTTATGACTTTTAGTGATTCTTTCTTTTAAAAATTTATCATTTTGGTACATTGTATATACACATCATGATCACATTTAATATTGGGAATTTGTACCAGTATATGACATGATTTAGTTCTCATTTTTTCCCATTCCCTTACCCACCCCACAACCCTCATCCCCTAGACACATGAGCTTTGTTTCCCTTCTTTATTACCATCACATTTTTCTTCACCCCTCATTATGCACCCCTGCACCACATTTTCCTCTGAAAATTTTCTATTTCACAATATCCATCATACATTCTAGAACTCATTAATATCTTCAGTTTTTCATACCAGAGAACAGATATGATATTTACACATTTGTGACTTATTTATTTCACTCATGAGTATGTCCTGAAGGTATGCCCATTTGAGTATAAATGACTCAAACTTATCATTCTTTAAGGCAGAGTAACACTCCATTTTGTACAAAAACCACATCTTTTTTATCCAGTTCTTTCTTTTAGGTTTTTGGGGACAGGGTCTCACTTTGCAGTTCAGGCTGAACTTGAACTCACTACATAGCCCAGGATAGTCTCACAACAATCCTCTGCCTCTTCCTCCTGAGTGCTGTGATTACAGGCCTGAGCCACCATGCTCTGCATTGTCTTATGTGGTACCAGGGATCAAACTCGAGACCTTGCACTTGCCAGGCAGATGCTGAAATCACTAAGCTAAATCCCTGGCCCCTGTCATTATTTCTTTAAATAATCTATTTCTCATTTCATTTTCTATCCTTCTTCTTGGTCTACTATGGTGTTAATATTGGTCCTTGGGATGATATCTCACAGGTCTTGTGACTTCCTCTTCCTCCCTTCCTTTCTACCTCCTTTCCTTCCTTGACTGCTTCCTTCCTCCATTCCTTCCATTTTTCCTTCTTTCTCTCTTGGTCCTATGGCTGGATAATTTTAAATTACCTGTTTTACATCTCACTTAAAGATCCTGTCTGGCTGATTATGTCTGTTGTTAAAGCTTCCTGTGAAATTTTTCAGTTCAGTCATTGTGTTCTTTAGCTCCAGAATATCTGTTTAATTCTTTTCAAGCTCTTTGTTGAACTTTAAGTTTTTCATGTATTGCATTCATGTTTTTATTCAGTTGTCTATTTCCATTTTTGGTTCACCAGGATTAAAGATCATTATTCTGAATTCTTTGCCAAGTAGTTCATAAATCTCCATTTTTCTAGAGTTCATTCCTAGTACTTCCTTTTGTTCTATTGCTGCCATCATGTTTTCTTTATTATTTATGATCTTTCTAGTGTTGTGTTCATGACTACGCATTTGAAAAAGAAAACACCTCTTCAAATATTTATGTATTGGCTTTGAAAGAGAAATCCCTTCACTGGTTGGCACATTTAGTGATTCTGGAAAGACTGACTAACGAGATGTGGGTTGATTTGCACCTGGAGTCACTGGGCTGGTTGGCCTGGTGCCTTGGTCAGTGAGCAGGTGATCCTGGCTCCTAAATCCACAAGACTGAGCTGTTGATAGCTACACAGGAATATGTCCATTGAAGGAGGCTTGGGATTTGAGTTCATGTGGCAATCTTGGAGCCTGAGTCTATTCTGGGCTATTTGAGACCTGAGGTATGCCTGGCGCTTAGGTTCACAGGTTTTGTGAGTACTAACCTGACACTGAAATTCACTGGCATAGGACTGTTGCTGAGGCCTTCAGTAAGACGGATTCACATTTCACTTTCACTACACAAGTGATCTTTCCTCATGCTGCATGGCGTGGGCATGAGGAAGACTGTAGGGGTTCTTCCTATCCTCTTCCATATAACTTTTCTCATTCCTGGGCTCCACTTGATTCCTTAATCTCTCATCTGGATCCCTTAGCTCTTGTAAAGGTATTTTTAGAGCATAGCTAGCTGTTCAAATTTAGGTCTTCTGTGAGAGGTAAGCTCTAGAAACTCCTATCTCTCTTTCCAATGTTACTTCTTTAAGTAGCTTATAAATCTTTAAGCATCAGAATGAGACTTATAGTTCTATAACCCAGGCAGCAATGTATTTCACGCATACAGGTTTTTAAATAATGTGTGAAGAAAGAGGAAGTTCATAAATTCTGCTCCTTGAGTATGCTATTAGAGAAGGGAGGGATTGAAATTTATTATTTTCTTTTAAGAATCAAATTAAACTCTACCAAATTTCAGTGCCACCAAACTTCTTTGCTACAAAATGTCAAGACAAATGAAATGGTAAAATTTTGAGATTTGATTAAAAAATAATATCTATGTGAAGGAAGTAAAGTAAAATTGTTGGCAAAATGGGCTGGATTCTAAAAATAATGTATTAAAATCACTAGAGGTCTATAATTTTGTGTCACAACGTGAGAAAGAAAGCAGTTGTACCGGAGGTTGCTGTAAATTTTGTTTTATGGCTATGGGTTGCATATGACCTGTTTTTAATTTTTGGAAAGCTCTTTGGGCTCAGGCTCTAGAGAAATAAAGCCAGAGGAGCTCTCCAGGTGAGATCCTGAGGATAGCAGACTAATGAGCAGAAGGTGAGCGACCTCGTGTTTCCTCCTAGCTTGTTGAGACCAGACCTTCCGAGAATCACAGTCTCATAATAAATAATGAATATTCTCTTGACTTTCATTTTCCTGGGTCATTTTTTTAACTTGAGATTTAATAAGAAGGTGAGAAACCTCATATCCCATTGCAGAGATAGGTAAACTGTAGCCTGTAAAGCAAACATTGCTGGTAGCTAAATTTTGTAAATTGCATTGTTATTGAAAGAAACCCACATGTCCATTTACATTTTGTAAGGCTGCTTTCACACTACAAGGTGTCGGTGAGTAGGACTGAAATAGATCATGTGTCTGGAGAGCCTAACATAGTGACCTGGCTCTCTGAACACCTCTGCTCCAGTCTTGGATCTTTCTCTTCTCTTTAGCAATGCATACTGAATGATATCATCGCATAAAAATAATGTAACAAAGCTCCAGAACACAATTTCTAGCTCATACACCATATGATGTGCTTTTGCCTTTCATATTTATACAGATATTCAGTAGTTTATGAAAATTATCTGATTCACATGTATCCAGTGCCCAAAGCAAGTGGTTTCATTTTAGCGTTATGAGGTATTTAGTCAAAATGAAAACCAATACGGGAGAGTCTTATTCACCACTGTAAGGGAAATTCACATTTCAGGCATTTTGAGGGAGTAATCTCCAAAAGACAACAAAGCCTTAATGCATATAAATATTTAGACCTAGTGCAATGAAATCTACAGATTTAACCTAAGGATACAAATATGAATAACATGTGCAAAAGGGTTTAGCCATTACAATAATTTCATGTAACATACATGATTTTAAATCATAACTATGGGTTGCGTATGACCTGTTTTTAATTTTTCAATAAGAGATTAAATTCTATATATACTGAGGTTGAAATGCATTAAGAGACTTAAAAATGGTTATTTATTAATGCAAACCTATTATTTATCATCTTGCCATTTTGTATGCAAAAACATAAAGTTGGAAAGCAATATAATAAAATGCTCATATGTTATACTGAGGTTGCAAAATTACTGTAGTAAGTTTGTATTTTTCCTTTCTGAAATGTGCTAAAATTAATGTCTTTGAAAAATAATAGAAGATAGCTTACTTTCAAAACACACATTTATGTCCTACTTTTATTTTTATGAACATAGTAGATAGCCTCAAGACTAGGAAATCTCTCAAAAAGTATCCTATTTTTATATCTAAAAAAGAGTATGCCAAACTTATCAACCTCCAGGGTTTACATTCATTGATAATATCCATATCAGACACCACACACACACACACGGCATTACCATTTTTTCTGTTTCATCTATGAGGTTCTTATCTCTGAGTTCTTTTGTACCTTTTTTCTTGCAATGTCCCCATCTGTCTTTAACTTAAAGACTTGAATATTGTTATTGTTGTCTATCAGTAGCACTAAGCTGAATAATAAATCCAAATTTCCAATATCTATACTTTCAAAAACCTGCATGAGTTATTACCTATTTTCTATAATTGAATGATATAAACATTACATTTTTTTTTAGCATTTTCTTATACTGACAAAGAAAAAACAGCAAATACCTATCTGAAGATGGGGACAAAAAGAAAGAGAAAAGAAAGACAAAAAGAAAGCTCAGCATGAAAATCTTTCCCAGTTTGAAAACTGTATTGGCTTCCTAAGATAACAAACTTACAAGAACATTCTGTTTTCAAAAATTTCCTTGATATAAAGCAAGGCTTCCAAGTGTAACTTCTTTAACCCAACTGTCATGGTAGTGAAAAAGTATTGTTTTTCCATGTGTTTAGTTACATATGTAGCCCCTGAATTTTATGAAATATTTCTCCATGTATGAGCCTTCAAAGTTCAGCAAAATTTTGGGAAATAGCCTTTTCTTTTTACTGCCTCTGCTTCTGAACTTTGGTTGTTGTCTGAATAATAAAATTATGAGAGAACTAAATTAAATGATGTAAGATAACAAGGACATTGCTTGACATACCATTCAATGTTCAGCCATTAATTTTGTTTTCTTTAGTTTTTTTTATCAAAATAAAAACAAAACAGCCGGGCGTGGTGGCTCATGCCTGTAATCCCAGCACTCGGGAGGCAGAGACAGGAGGATTGCTGAGTTCCAGGCTTGCCTGGGCTATATAGTGAGCTCAGGGCCAGCTTGAACTAAAAAGCGAGACCCTGTCTAAAAAAAACAACAACAAAAAAAAAACAACAAAAAAAACATCTGTTAAACTGATTAACATTTTCATTTTCAATTGATTATTTCGGGCAACAGAGAGAGAACAACTTATAAATGCTTAGTTGACCTCTCGGCAACAATATCTAGGTGGCAATTTGAAAGCTAAAGCTCAGTGTCTTCTTCCATTTGTTACTAATGTAAATATCGAGTCACCCATCCCTTGCAATAGAAGAGGAAAGCAGATTGAAATAAGTAGGATCGGAATCTAAGTAAAAGGAATACAAGAATCTGAGGGGGTATAAATTGCTTAAACTTTTCAGAGTTCCTGCTTTCTGACATCTGTGGTGGAATTTCTGCAGGGCTTGGTCACCAGTGTGTGCGTGTTGGAAGAGACAGAAATGTCTCTTGTTTACCAGAGGCTGAAATGAAGAACATGTTCTTGCGTGGTATTGCAGAGAACTGTGATTCCTGTTTCAGCCTGAACCTCAGCTTGTCCACCCACGTCAATTGTGGAGA
The DNA here is from genome assembly GCA_004025085.1 of Thryonomys swinderianus. NCBI lineage: Eukaryota > Metazoa > Chordata > Mammalia > Rodentia > Thryonomyidae > Thryonomys > Thryonomys swinderianus. Next base: position 7,675 of record PVIC010054143.1, read on the forward strand.
GTCTTACAACATGAGGTTCAGAGCAGAAACACTAATCACCTCCATGCTCTAACGCCTTGTTTTGCTTCACCACAAAAATGTTTACTTAGATGGAAATACTTTTTCTCCTGAAGCTGCTTATTAAGTGGCATACCGTTTTTGGATGAAGATGGGCATGGTTGCATAATACCAAAATTACTTAAAGTTTGACCAAAAAATGTGAGTGGTACACTACACATTTATTTCCTTAGTGGCCTGTGCCTCAGTGCAGAGTCAAATAGACTGCTGAGAAGAAAAAAAAAAAAATCTCTGATTTAGTGCCCAGAAGTTATTGCTGTTTTGAATATCCTCATTCTTCTAAGAATTTTCTGTGGCTTTGAAGCTTGTTTCACATCACAGTTTTAGCCTTACAATTACACTGGTACTTTTGCTAAAGGAATTAGGGGAATATGTAATAAGCAAATGACATATTGTATAAATGTATTTCTACTCTGGCCTTGGGTGCCTAATTGCTAAGCAGGATATTACCTGGAATAGTAGTATTTATTTATTTACTAAACATTCACCTAGTACATGAGCTCTGTAATGAAAATAATGTACAAAGCAGAGTTACATAAATAGGAAAAAGAGGTACCAGTAAATATTAAGGCATATATAAATAGTTAAGATAGTTCCAATGCCAACTAAGTTTGTGCCACACGTTGTGCTAGATGCTTCATATACCTCAATGTTCTTTGCTCAGTATGGTTTTACAATGGAGTGCTTATCACTGGCACTTTATAGATTAATAAGTGAGGACCCGACATGGCAGAGTAAGCCAAGGGCACACTATTGGTATCCTAAGTGTCCGAACTGGAAATTGAGCATAGGTTTGTGCTGTCTCCAAACATTTAAATCCATGAACACAATGTGTGTTCTCAATATGCAGTGTAACTCCATTTATATATGTAACCTTACGGAATCCTAAAAGTGACTCCGCAGGAAGGGATCATTAACTGAGTACACCTCTGTGCAGGGCAAAGTGAAGGTCACAAAGTACAGTTACCAGTCTCAGGTGGAGATGGCTGGTTTTCAGGAAGCTGGATTCCTCCTGTATATCATATTGCCTCTCTGGAGTAGAGAAGAGAGTGTTCAAGTTTGGCTCTTGCAGGTGCTTGTTGGAGAGCTGGGTGTCTAAACTGAAGATGCTTCTTTGAGGTCAAGAGACGGTCTGAGACTGTTACTGGAAAGTGGAAGAGCTCAGCGTTACAGCCCAGGGTCACAGGTATCTGCACGTCTCTGGAGGTGAAGAAACTGAGAGTGGCACTCGGAGAAATGGAGGAATCCAAACTTTACTACACCAGTGGGCTCAGAGGAGTTTATGCTCCAGAGACTGAGCCCTGAACAGAAATGGAAGCAGAGGTACATAAAGATTGGTGGGGTAGGGGAGTCTGGCCACCTACAGGGTAAGCATGCTTGCTGAGGCAGATGGGCAGGATCAACAGCACATTTCTGAAATCTTAGGTAGAAACATCATGGAGCACGAAGTCACATTGCTTCAACAGAATACTTTATGACAAAAACACAAGGTGACTTGTAGATTAGAATAACAGGAAAGTTCATGATCCCTTCTCTAAGAAGCGGATCTTCTTCTCGATTTCTGATTCAATCAGAAATCTTCTCGATCTCTGATTCAACTCTATCACTTCTCGATCTCTGATTCAACTTCTCGATCTCTGATTCAACTCTATCACATGGAATATTTTCAGGACTAAGTAGATGAGTGACTCCAGTATCTGGACCTTAATGTACAATGTAAGATTAGGAATACATGGCTTTAAAGTATCTTTCCATCCCTGTTTTAAAGTACATAAAATGCAGATGTTTCTTGAATACTTTCTTAGTATACAGGAGAGAGTGTTCTGTTCCTGCTATTTTCTTCCACATCACATCACTTCTACACAACTCACCTGTGTATAAAGCTGTTTATGCGAAAGATCTACAAGGTCATGAACTTTATCCATTGCTGCTAATGGATCAGTCCCATGGATCAGGATTAGGTCCCCCTGTTCGTGACCTATTCTAATATCCAAGTGACTCTTTTCGCTTTGCTTTCTCAGAGCATAATGTACTGACAAAATGCGTACAGCATTATGCAACTAATTTAGACTGTATTTACTGTTAATTTCTTCCTCCTATTACTGCAAAGGCAATGCTGAAGTTCAGAAGACATGACTTCAGTCTGCATTGGTGCTATGATTTGGTAAATTTCCAGCCCCATAATACTGTGATGGATTTTGCTTAAAGGCAGGTTTAATTACCTTAGAAGACCTCAAGGAACTGTCAGATGGCAGATATTTGTTCCCTTCCTCACTAAAAACAGCACTGAGGGATTAAAAGCAATAGAAAGCTGAATACCATAGGCAGTTGCTGCCTAGCAGGATAGATAGATAATAAACTTGGCTTGTTTTCCAGCTGAACGGTAAAACTCGTATAATCTCTCCCTTGACAGAGATTCACTAAGTCAGTCTGATAGTCTTTGGATAGCTTTGAACTTAGGGTTACTGGAAGGGATAAATGAAAATTGCATGTGGCTAGGATTGATCTGTTGACCCTCATTCCAAAGCCTTGCTTTGAAGGGGAAGATACATTTATTAACAACAACACACGGCTTTCCAAGGACCACCATTAGGCAGAACTGATTACGTTTGGAGCTCTGTATTTCTTATGCGGAGGAAATATTTGTAATAAAATATGTATTCCAAAGTATAATTGAGACTGGGTTTTAAATAAATATTAATACTTAGGGTACATAGTCTGCAAATTACTATATTTTCATTCTGACCACATTACATCTCAGTAGCGTATTTTTCACTGCGGCATCGGATATTACACCTAAACTCACAGATGACTAACATGCAGACTGCTAAGGCAGATCTTTAAGATTATCAAAAGTCTACAAATGATGATTTCTGACTGTAGTCACTGTTTAATATGCACATGCACTTGAAATGTTTCAGCACTAACCCCTTCTGTCAATCTTTCATGACGACTACTTTCAAACAAGCTCTGTTTTATACCACCTTGTATACCATAGGGCCCGTTGTGTTAGTTTCATCGAGTGTGCAAAATGGTTGCCATAGAAACTTTAACGAATGCACACAAAAGAGAAATCGCACATTGCAGGGACACACATTTATACATATATGGGAACAGCCCTGTTCTTATGCAGGACATAATTTAAAGAATCTGACTACTGTTTTTCAGTCAGTAAGTGGTGGAACTATTACCAAGTGGAACCTGGCTATAGATCTAGATTTCATGTCCTTAAGTGCTATGAACATATATATTCATACACACACACACACACACGCAAATCTCTACACAAGGGTAAATTAAGTGCTTTCTCAATATTCCTACTTTGTTAATTCTTATGGTATTGGACCTCAGTGTAGGTAGAATTCTCTTACAACCCTCTAGTAACGAGTTCTTTCTTTACTGCATGGAAGCCACTCTTGAAAATGACACTGATTACCTTCATATTCCTAAGACAAAGGCCTTTTGATTCAAATCCCACTTCATTTTGAAAAAAGCATTTAATACAGTTGATTTCTCCATTTTCCTTACTGTATTATTTTCTAGTTGGCTTTGGGGACAACACGCTTTCCTGACTTTTCTTCTTCCTCATTATTCATTTCTCTGTCTCCTGAAGTGATCCTTTCTTTCTTTTTTTTTTTTTTTTTTTTTTTTTTTTTTTTTTTTTTTTTTTTTTTTTTTTTTGCTTTCTGGAGACAGGGTCTTGCTTTGTAGTTCAGGCTGGCCCCGAGCTCACTATGGTGCTCAGGCAAGCCACCGCGAACTCAGCAATCCTCCTGTCTCTGCCTCCCGAGTGCTGAGATTACAGGCTGAGCCACCACGCCCAGCATTATATGTGGTAACCAGGGATCGAACTCAGGTTCTTACGCTTGCGAGGCAGGCGCCGGAACCACTGAGCTAA
>PVIC010054145.1:0-11630 GCA_004025085.1 Thryonomys swinderianus
GAAATTAATGCAGTGGAGACAAAGAGAACAATACAAAGAATCAATGAATCAAAGAGTTGGTTCTTTGAAAGGAAAATAAGATCGACAGACCCTTAGCCAACCTTATCAAACAAAGGAAGGAAAAGGCTCAAATCCATGTTATAAGAAATGAAAATGGGGAAATCAGCACTGACCCAGAAGAAGTCCAAAGGATCATAAACACATATTTTGAAAATCTATACTCCAAGAAGATGGAAAATCTAGAAGAAAATGGATAGATTCCTAGACTCATATGAACTTCCAAAGCTGAATGAAGAGGATATAAAAATGTTAAACAACCTGATATCAATCTGGGAAATTGAAAATGTAATAAAAAAAAAACCTACCAACAAAGAAAAGCCCTGGTCCTGATGGCTTCACTGCTGAATTTTACAAAACTTGTAAAGAAGAGTTACTACCAGTACTTCTCAATCTCTTTAATGAAATCGAAAGGGAAGCAGTACTCCCCAAATCATTCCTTGAAGCAACCATCACCTTGATTCCAAAGGCAGGGAAAGATCCCACCAAAAAAGAAAACTACAGGCCAATCTCTCTAATGAACATTGATGCAAAAATCCTCAATAAGATACTTGCAAACAGAATACAGAGAGCTATCAAGAAAATCATAAACACTGATCAAGTCAGATTTATCCCAGGGATGCAGGGCTGGTTCAATGTATGTAAATCAATCAATGTAATACACTATATTAACAGACTCAAGGACAAACACCATATGACTATCTCAATCAATGCAGAAAAAGCATTTGACAAAATCCAACACCCATTTATGATCAAAACCCTACAGAGAATCGGAATCAATGGACTTTATCTCAATTTAATACAAGCTATTTATGAGAAACCAACAGCCAGCATCATACTCAATGAGCAAAAACTAAAACCTTTTACACTAAGGTCAGGAACAAGGCAAGGATGCCCGCTGTCACCACTCTTGTTCAATATAGTACTGGAAACATTAGCCATAGCAATCAGGCAGGACAAAGACATAAAAGGAATAAAGATAGGAAAGGAAGAAGTTAAACAGTCATCATTTGCTGATGATATGATACTCTATCTAGAGGATCCTAAAAACTCAACCAAAAGACTGCTAGACTTAATTACAAATTTGGTAGTGTTGCTGGATACAGGGTCAATGCTCAAAAATCAACAGCCTTTGTCTACATAAACAACAGACTCACTGAAAGAGAAATTGGGGAGGAAATCCCTTTCACAGTAGCACCCAGAAAAATGAAATATCTGGGAATCAACCTAACAAAGGAAGTGAAAGACCTCTACTCTGAAAACTATAGGACTCTGAAAAATGAGATAGATAAGGAAACCAGAAAGTGGAAAGATATCCCTTGTTCCTGGGTCGGGAGAACTAACATCGTCAAAATGGCTTTACTCCCACAACTACTATATAGATTCAATGCAATTCCAATTGAAATTCCAACGGTATACTTCACAGAGCTAGAGAAAATAATACAAAAATTCATCTGGAACCACAAGAAACCTAGAATAGCAAAAGCAATTCTAAGCAACCACGACATGGCAGGGGGTATTACAATCCCCAATTTAAAACTCTACTATGAAGCCACTGTGATAAAAAAAAAAATGCATGGTACTGGCAAAGTAACAGACCTGAGGACCAGTGGAATAGATGTGAAGACCCAGAAACAACTCCGGATACACTAAGCCACCTTATCTTTGACAACGGAGCCAAATATCCCCAATGGAAGGAAGACAGCCTCTTTAACAAATGTTGCTGGAAAAACTGGGCTTTAGCCTGCCAAAAGCTAAAGCTAGACCTATCTCTTTCACCATGCACAAAACTAAACTCACAATGAATATGAGACTTAAACATTAAAACAGAAACAATAAGCCTGCTGGAAAATAGGCTAGGTAAAACTCTTGGAGACATTGGCTTAGGCAGAGACTTTATGAATAAAACCTCTCTAGCACAAGAACTAGCAGAAAGAATCAACAAATGGGATCTCATCCTACTGAAAAGCTTCTGCACAGCAAAAGGAGTCACTGGCACTGCTAGAAGACAACCAACAACATGGGAAAAAATCTTTACTAGCTGTGTATCAGACAAAGGGCTATTATCTACAATATATAAAGAACTAAAACAGATCAGCCTCCCCAAGTTTAAAGACCCAATTCAAAAATGGGCATCTGAAATGAACAGACACTTCTCAGAGGCAGAAGTCAAAGCAGCCAAGAAGCATATGAAGAAATGTTCAACAGCACTGGTCATTCTAGAGATGCAAATGAAAACAACAGTGAGATTTCATCTCACTCCACAAAGAATGGCCACTATCACAAAATCAACCAACAATAAATGCTGGCGAGGCTGTGGGGAGAAAGGAACCCTTCTCCACTGTTGGTGGGATTGCAGACTTGTGCAACCATTGTGGAGATCCATGTGGAGATTTCTCAGAAAACTAGGACTAGGGGTCCCATTTGACCCGGCTATCTCTCTGCTAGGAATATACCCAAAAGAATTTTAAAAATCACATTGGAAAGACAGATGTACACCCTTGTTCATAGCAGCTCAGTTCGTGATAGCTCAATCTTGGAAACAACCCAAATGTCCATCAACTGAAGAGTGGATGAAGAAGATGTGGTTTTTTGGGATAAAAATGGAGTATTACTCTGCCATAAAGAACGACAAGATCGATCCATTTAGGTGCAAATGGAGGATATACTAATAAGTGAAATCAATAGATCACAGATAGACATATTCCAGATCTTCTCTTTGGCATGAACACCAATCGATGCAAATGAACTCTAGAAAGTATGACAGCTTTTATAGAGTGGAATATTTCTATAGGAAACTTGGTGTGGGAATGTAATGAGGGGAAGGAATAAGTATGATACAGAAAGAAAATAAAAGAGCATGTATAAAGGGGGTGAGGAGGGGTGGGTGGGTAGGGTTATGGGTAAAAATGAGAGTTAACTTGTGTCATATACTGGTACAAATTCCCCAGTGTTATATGTGATTTTGAGATGTATATAAAATTGTACCAATAAAGAATTCAATTCAAAAAAAAATAAATCCACTTAGGAAATGGTCTACCATGGCACCCTCGCCATCTTACACACATCTACATAGGCAAAGGCAGGAGCCACGGCCTGAGTCTTGACAGAGTGCCGGGTCATCCTCCTAGAACACACGGGGACTGGAGATGGTAAGGAGCCATTAGGAGGCCATCTCCCACTTCCTGCCACACATCCTGTCCTGGCACAGTTTCCCACTGCCTCCCACATTCTGATAAGAAGTGGAGGGCTGGAAATTTAGCTCAGTTGTTCTGGCGCCTGCCTAGCAAGCACAAGGTCCCTGGTTCAATCCCCAGTAACCACATACAATAATACCGGGCGTGGTGACTCATGCCCACCGGCAATCAGTACCACACACGACAATGCCGGGCGTAGTGGCTCACACCTGTAATCCCAGCACTCAGGAGGCAGAGACAGGAGGATTGCTGAGTTCGAAGTTTCCCTGGGCTACATAGTGAGGTCAGGGCCAGCCTGAACTACAGAGTGAGACCTTGTCTCAAGAAAATAAAAGTAGAGCTTTCTTCCTTGCTCCTAGAGACTACAAAACTGCTTTAATATGTAACATATAAATATAAAATTATAAACTCTAACTTTTCTATAAATATAAAATCCAGGGGCTGGGGCTTTAGTTCAAGTAGTACCACACCTACCCTGGAAGCAGTAGGGCCTGAGTTCAATCCCCAGTACCACATACATACATACATACATACATACATACATACATACAAATAAATAACTTTTTTTTTGAGACAGGGTCTCGCTTTGTAGTTCAGGTTGGCCCTGAGCTCACTATGTAGACCAGGCAAGCCTCGAAGTCAGCAATCCCCCAGCCTCTGCCTCCCGAGTGCTGGGATTATAGGTGTGAGCCACCACACCCGGCACAAATAAATAACTTTAAAAAGCATTTTGGGCAGGGGATTTAGCTCAGTGGTTCCAGTGCCAACCTCAAGGTTCCAAATTCAATTCCAGTACCAAAAAGCTAACAAACAAACAAACAAACCAGAATCCATTTCCAATCAGATGTGGTGGCTCACGGCTGTAATCTCAGCACTCAGGAGGCAGAAGCAGGAGGACTGCTGTGAATTCGAGGCCAACCTGGGTTACATAGTGAGTTCAGGGCCAGCCTGAACTACAGAGTGAGACCCTGTCTTAAAAAAAACAAAAAAAAATAAAATGAAAAATTTTTAAACATCCAACTTATAAATATAAGTTGATATAAATATATATTCTTCAGAATATAAAGCTGCAGAATGTAAAACCCCCTAGAGAAAGTCTAGAACAGGCTCCTTTGAAAGAAGGTGTCCCCCAACTCTCCCTGTAGTTCCCCAGGCTTTTTCCTTAGTGTAGAATCTTAGGTTTCATCTTAGTTTTTGTATCTATATTATAAAAATGTCTAAATCTACAAGTGACTCATTGTATCTTTACCAACTGGTTTATATCTAGAGATCCCCCCAAAACCTCTTGGGCTCATGGGTGGGGCTTTCGGAAGGTGGTTGTGTCACGGGTGTGCGGCGCTGGATTAAGTGTGACAACTAAATCAGTCCACTGATTGGTTTAATGTAGTTCTGGGTGTAGGTAACGGAAGGCCCACCCTAGTCATGGGTGGCACCACCCAAAAGGCTTGTACCCTGGAGGGGATAAAAACAGAAATGGAGCCTCACTGCTTGCTACTTTCTGGCTGCCCTCTACCATGGATCATCTCTCTTCACTTATGCTGCCCTGCTCTGGAACCAGCCACCTACCGCTGAAACTTCGATAAACTGTGAGCTGAAATATACCTTTCCTGCTTTCACTTGTGGGTGTCAGTATTTTACTCAAGCAACAACAGTAACTAAGATGTTGATCAGTATAATAAAATAAAAGTCTTGTCCCTGCCTTGACCTATATGCAAGTTTTGCAAAACTTTGTTTTTCTTTTCTTTTTTTTTTCAGTTTTTTAAAGTTTTTGTTGTTCTTTGTCTTTTGGTTCTTGCTTTGTAGTTCAGGCTGGCCCTGAGCTCTCTATGTAGCCCAGGCAAGCCACGGCGAACTCAGCAATCCTCCTGCCTCTGCCTCCCAAGTGCTGGGATAACAGGCGTGAGCTAACACACCTGGCACTGTGGTACGTGGTACTGACTGCTGGTGGGAGTGAGTCACCATGCCCAGTATTGTACGTGGTTACGAGGGATCGAACTAGGGACCTTGTGCTTGGGAGGCAGGCGCTGGAACCACTGAGCTAATCTCCGGCCCTATTTTATTTTACTTTTGTGGAACCAGGGATTGAACTCAGGTCCTTGCACTTGCCATGCTGGCAGCAGTACCACTGATATATTCCTGGCACCGGGTTTTTTTTATTTTTCGAGACAGCCTCTCACTATGTAGTTCAGGCCAGGCCAGTCTCAAATGCACTGTGTAGCCCAGGCTGGCCTCCAACTCACAGGGATCCTCCTGCTTCAGCCTCCTAAATGCTGGGATTACAGGTGCGCACCACCACACCTGGCTCTCCCAATATTTTAATGTAATAAAATTTAAACACATATAAAATTTGAACTGAAGTGGTGGCTATATGAGTATTTTGTCTTATCTGCTTTAGCTACCCATCTCACTATTCATAATTCAATATATCAGAATTTGTATTTCAAAGCAAATTGTGAATAGCAGTATAAATATCATTAACTAGAGCCAGACATTTGCTTACACATTTGTAAGGTTAAAAATGTATATACAGCTGTGTTTGTTACTTGTCTCCTGGCTGAGACAAAATACCTAACACCCAAAGCTTAAAAGGAAAGGTTTATTTAGCTCATAGTTTGTAGAGTGTCCGTCCATAATCGGCTGGCTCAGAGGCAGGGTGGGGGGAGACAGCAAAAGCAACACAGGACAGGAAGGGACCTTAACAGAGTCTTTCTGCCCCTTCTGCCATATGCAGGTTACTTAGGGTGGTAGCGCTCACACCCTCAATCACACCCTCAAGTGCCCTTGACCCCAGCACTGCACCATGAACCAAGTCCCAAAGAACCCACATGAGGCTTTGAGGGGACATTAAGACACGAGCCACAGCAACAGTGGAATAGCCAAACCACAAATATACATTCTCTAGGTTCTTACAAATATAGATATATAGATAGATATAGCTATAGATATAGATATAGATACAGATATAGATATACCCGTGTAACCCAAACCTCCTTCAAAATACAGAACATTACTATTGTTCCCAGGAGTTTCCCTGGTTCCTGCCCCTAAACCAATCACGGGGCAACCATTGGATTTCTCTTGGGGAAGCGAGATAGGGATGTTTGTTGTCTTTGTTTGTAGTGGGGATTGAGCCCAGGGCCTTTGCACGGAGCTATACCCCTTGTCCTATTTTAATCTTTCTTTTGAGACTGGCTCTCACTAAGTCCCTGAATTGTCCAGCCCTAGACTCAGGTGCGATTCTGGTGAGTGGTCCCTCAGAGTGAGGAGGGGACAGGTGTGCATCACCATGCCTAGCTTGAGTTGAGTTTTTTTTTTTTTTTTTTTTTTTTGAGACAGGGTCTCGCTTTGTAGTTCAGGCTAGCTCTGAGCTCACTATGTAGCCCAGGCAAGCCTCAAACTCAGCAATCCTCCTGTCTCTGCCTCCCAAATGCTGGGATTACAGGCGTGAGCCACCACGCCCGGCACTCGAGTTTTTAAAATTCTTGGTTTTTTCATGATATAATAGCTGCATCTGTACAATATGTACTCGTGGGAATTACTTCTTTGGCTCCGCAGTGTTTCTGACAGACCTGCCCCGGCTGCATCTATCATAAGAACCAGTTTAGCTATTTTTCCAGTGATGGGCACTTGGTCTGTTTGCAGTTTGGGGCTATTGTGAATAAAAGTGCTATTAATATTCTGCTGAAGTCTTTTTGTGGACATATGTTTTTATTTCTTTTGGTTTATTGTTTTAATATGCGTTTCTGGGCTCACTAGTAAAACTAAGTATATTTATATGTTGTATTTTGTTTTGTGTATTTTCTATTGACATCCTTTCTTTTTGATTGGGCTGTTTGTTTTTGATGCTCTTATTCCGGATGCTAATCACGTGTGTCTTTTCACTTTGTAAATATCTTTTTCACTGTGTTTATGGTGTTTGTTTTTATGCAGAAGTTTAAATTGTATTTAATTTTTAGAAATTTTAGATATTAATGTAGTCAAATTTATTAATTTTTTCTCCCCCAGTTTGCACTTTTTACATCTTATTTAAGAGGGCACTCTTAATTCAGCGTGAGGCACAGCTTCCGCAAGAAACAAGAGCACTCTGGGAGGTGCTCAGGAGCACAGGTGGCTCTGAAGGACTTGCCTTCTATAACCTCAGTTTCCACATCTACTGGTTTCCAGAAGTGAAGCACCCTGGAATCCCTGCGTGGCGAACTCGTTCTGGATTTCCTTTGCCCCAAGTTTAAAACTTCTGCCAATCCAAACACAGAGCACATACAAATGTTGCTCTGAAAGAGGGTGTGCATTAAGCTGAACACTGTGGCACGAGGGCGGCTGAGGCAGGAGGATCACAATTTTGAGCCCAGCCTGGCCAACCAAGTAATTGAATGAGACCGTCTTGAGAAATAAAAAAAGAAGAAGAAGAAGAAGAAAAGAGCTGGCATGGAGCTTGGTGTGAAGGCTCTGGGTTCAATCTCCAGTATGATAGACAGATAGATAGATGATAGATAGATAGATAGATAGATAGATAGATAGATAGATAGATAGATAGATAGATAGATGGCTTAGATTGCATATGAAATTACAGATCAGAAAAAACTAATTTCATTGAAAAAATCAGCACAGTTATTACGTGACATAAAAATGACTCTTAACTAATTCAAAAAAGGAGCAAGACAGCAAAGTAAATAATACATTGAAATATTTAGACATGTGCTAATGTCTGAAGCTTATATTGCAACACATAAAAATCCAAAATGGTTTAGTGGATGGGCTGATGAAAATATTGGTAAGAAAGCAAACAGCAAAATGCTAATTGAAGGATCTAGGTGGAAATTATTGACATTTGTGTACAATTCTGTCAACTCCGTTAAATTTTTTCGTAATAACATATGGAGGCGCAAATACACTGGGGCTGAGGAAGGTTCTCTAATCAAAATCGTATGTCTTTCTCTGTGCCTGAGAGACAGATACAGGGCGTAAAAGCAGAGAGAGAACTTTACCAGAAATACTGAAGGTGGCAGTGTTTTACTTCATCCAGGCAACAAATTTATGGCAATACCGGGTCTCAACTATCTTGAAATTCAGGAATGAGATAGTTGTTACTAGAAATGCATTGACATGTTTTAATTGAAAAAAATGAGACTTTTAAAAATAATTTCTCTCATTTGTAGGTTTTTTTTTTCAAGAGCGAGGCTGACTTTTCCCAAAAGATTGTATGGTAAACATGCCCCACAAAATGAATGAACTTAAGTCAGTATCTCCAAGGTTTTGACATATAAAACATAAAATTTAATTTTAAAATATGATCTGCATTAAAATTCACTGAGGTTAACAGAATACAACTAATAAAGTGGCATGATGGTGCACAGCTATAATCCCAGCACTTGGGAGGCTGAGGCAGGAGGATCGCTGCAAGTTCAAGGACAACGTGAACTGCATAGTAAGACCTCCAAAAAATAAAAAGAAAAGGGACTAGCTAATAGCTCCTGCAAAAGAAAGAGTGAATCTGCAGAGACAAAGGCAAAGCAGGGACACCAGGGAGCTTCAGACGGAAACGCAGCGGTAGAAGAGACCGCAGATGTTATAAGCTGCAGCAGTGGGCCAGTAACTCCAGTCCAAGTGCTCAGCACACTCCCTGGGGAGAATGTTTTGTTGGCTGCTGTTCCAGGAGGAGGTTGATTGTGTGAACCCGGTTATCAGAACAGCTTCAGGATGACATTAACTTAGGGCTCCCCGAGTTACATTCCCACAGTAACGGGGTGAGGGACAGCCACGGTCAGGGACTGGCGGTCAGGCCAGCAAGAGACCCCCTGAAGCTTGTCAGTGAAAGGCCTCAGACCCCATAACCACAGCCAGAGGCCAGGCTCAATCTGAGTTGCTTTGGACTTGAGAGTTGGAGAGCTGGCACCTTCAGCCGGGTCCTACTGCCTGCTGGTGCCTGAATCCAGCACAGATCTGGGATCTGACTGCCTTCTTCGGCTGCCATATTGACACACCTAATTGGACATTACCTCAAAATAGATCCCGGAAGAGGGCCGGAGGGTTAGCTCGGCGGTTCCGGGGCCTGCCTCGCAAGCGCGAGGTCCTGAGTACGATCCCCGGTAACCACATACAATGTTGGGTGTGGAGACACACGCCCACCAACAATCAACACCGCATACCAGAGTGCGGGACATGGTGGCTCACGCCTGTAATCCCAGCACTCAGGAGGCAGAGACAGGAGGATTGCTGAGTTCGAGGCTTGCCTGGGCTACATAGTGAGCTCAGGGCCAGCCTGAACTACAAAGCGAGACCCTGTCTCAAAAAAAAAAAAAAATAGATCCCAGAAGAAAGCCATATGTTCAAAGTCACATAGAAATATTTTTTCTTTTCTTTTTTTGAGGGTTTTTTTGTATGTGTGTATGTTTGTGCATTATGTTTAGGTTTTATTATGTTTGGTTTCTTTTTTCCTTTTTGTTCCTGTCCTCCTTTCTTCTTTACAATATTACTGTGCTTAGAGAATTTTCCTTCATCTTTCTTTTATGTTTCTCATCTCTTTTTTTATTTTTCCTTTGTTTTTTTACTTCTTGCTCTTTTTTTTTATTTTTTTTTATTTTTTTGAGACAGGGTCTCACTTTGTATTTCAGGCTGGCCCTGAGCTCACTATGGTGCCCAGGCAAGCCGCTGCGAACTCAGCAATCCTCCTGTCTCTGCCTCCCAAGTGCTGGGATTACAGGCGTGAGCCACCACACCCGGCATTGTGGTATGCGGTGTTGATGGCTGGCGGGCGTGTCTCCACGCCCAGCATTGTATGTGGTTACCGGGGATCGAACTCAGGACCTTGCGCTTGCGAGGCAGGCGCCGGAACCACTGAGCTAACCCTCCGGCCCCACTTCTTGCTCTTTTAAATTTTCTCCTACGAATTTTTCATACCTATTTTACTATATATAATTTCTTTCCTTTTTCTGTTTTTCACACCTTCTATAACTTTTTAGTTTTTTCTTACCTTTACCTAATTCTGGAAATATCATTCTATTCCCCAATAGAATAATTTGTGTCCCCTCTAACTCCTCCTTCTCATATCATAGATTTTTTTTATTTTTTAACCAGGGATCAAACTTGGAAACTTGAACTTGCTGAACAGGCTCCAGAACAACTGAGCTAAATCCCTGGCCCTCGTATGACAGATTTTAAGGTTTCAAAGATTTCCTCTTTCATTTCCTGACTCCCAAACTCCAGGTCCTTGATCATATATATATATATATATATATATATATATATATATATATATATATATAATTTTTTTTGAAACAGGGTTTCGCTTTGTAGTTCAGGCTGGCCCTGAGCTCACTATGTAGCCCAGGCAAGCCTTGAACTCAGCGATCCTCCTGTCTCTGCCTCCCGAGTGCTGGGATTACAGGTTTGAGCCACCAAACCCGGCATTTGTAGCATGTGGTCCTGATTGCTGGTGGGCGTGAGTCACCACACCTGGTATTGAATGTGGTTACCCAGGATCGAGCTCAGGGCCTTGCACTTGTGAGGCAAGCACTGGAACCACTGAGCTAAATCTCCAGTCCTCCAATTTGTTTTGGACTATAGCTGATTTGCTTGGGATTAACAGGGTTCCATAATTGTCACTATTTCTCTGTAAACCAACACAGATTACTTTTGTGACATAACAATACTAGGGTATGTTCCCAGAGAATTTAATTTCTTGGCTAACTATACTGTATCCTCTCCTCCCAAATTAATCAACATGGTTGGATCTTGGACTATGGGGAAGGATTAGAGTTACTCATGCCCAAAGGTACTATACTGGTAACAAAGTCTTTAGACTATAAATATCCACAAATATGAATACAAAACAAAACAAGCAAACAAAATAATAGAAACAGGAGAAGACATAGCAACAGAATGGTCTCAAAATTCCGAACTCCCCAGAAGCCAATCCAGGGGTCACCAAGGGAATAGCATAAGCTACACACCTAAATTACATGAAAGGGTAACAGAGAAGGTTAAAAGACAGGTCAAAGGGATACTCAGCAGGTTCAGAGAAGATACAACTAAACTGAAAGTAATAATCAAAAAGATGCAGAAGCTTTCGCAAGAGATTAATACAAAATTAGATGAGCTAAACAAAATGGTACAGACAGTGAATGACCAATTTAACAAAAAATTAAAGTCCCTGAATAGGCTTCAATAAGAAATACAGATTTGGGCCGGAGGGTTAGCTCAGTGGTTCCGGCGCCTGCCTTGCAAGCGTAAGGACCTGAGTTCGATCCCCGGTTACCACATATAATGCTGGGCGTGGTGGCTCACGCCTGTAATCCCAGCACTCGGGAGGCAGAGACGGGAGGATTGCTGAGTTCGCGGCGGCTTGCCTGGGCACCATAGTGAGCTCAGGGCCAGCCT
>PVIC010054146.1:0-11642 GCA_004025085.1 Thryonomys swinderianus
TTTTTTTTTTTTTTTTTGCTTTTTGGAGACAGGGTCTCACTTTGTAGTTCAGGCTGGCCCTGAGCTCACTATGGTGCCCAGGCAAGCCGCCGCGAACTCAGCAATCCTCCCGTCTCTGCCTCCCGAGTGCTGGGATGACAGGCGTGAGCCACCATGCCCAGCATTATATGTGGTAACCGGGGATCGAACTCAGGTCCTTTCGCTTGCGAGGCAGGCGCTGGAACCACTGAGCTAACCCTCCGGCCCTCTACTTATTTTTGATAAAACATTATAATGTCTCTCTTGAAAATTCACTTCAATACCCAGCATAGTAGCACACACCTGTATTCTCAGCACTAGCAAGGGTGAAGTAGCAGGAGCACCATGAATGTGAGGACAGTCTGGGTTACATAGTGACTATAAGGCCAGCCTGCACTACACAGTGAGACCCTGTCTCAAAACAAAATAACAAAATAAAACTAACTTCAAAATATTTGTGTTTAACTCTTCTTTCTAAAAAATACATTTTTTTGAAATCTTCATATTTTAGGATCTTAGTGTTAATATTGCACCTGCCAATGAATCATGTAATTTTTTCAGTAAAACTTCTTTTTGTTCCAAGAAATTAGTGCCAGTTTGGCTCCACCTTCCCTGGATCCAGCCTTGACTGTGAGAGAGAGGTTGTGGCACCTTCAATCCTGCTTGCAAAAGGAGTCTGATAAGGACCGAACTGTTATCATCTATGATTTCATCCACAGCTATAAAATTCTCCTTCAGTCTTGTGGCATCTCCCTGGAGCAAAGTTATGAAGATCCTAAGGTTCTATGTCTTACTTAATTTTTATAAACTTAAACATTGATAGAATTTGGGTTAATTCTTAAATTACTTGGTATTTATTCAACTTCAGTAGTGCAATTTAAATGGGTTAGAGAAGTCATGTCTTTATCCAGTTGTCTCATCCACTCAGAATACAATACTATACACTAAACATCACTGTGTAGATAAAAACAGAGTTGTCACAAATTCCAATCCATAAAGCTCATGTTTTTCCTCAAAGATTTTTTTAAAAATGAATTTTGGTCATAAATTGTAAGCTGGATGATAGGCAACATATTCAACCAGTTTCTTGGATTTTGCTTTTTTTTTTTTTTTTGCAAAGATTTTTGAACTGACTTCTAGATATAAAATGTTATCTTAATTTTGACATTCTGGAGTCTAAAACAAGAATTTCTATAGTATGAGCCTCATTAAAACTATAGTAGCATCCTAGATTTATATAGTATCTTCTCATACTACTTGTAATATTTTATATTTGGTTTTATTAGTCTCATATTTGGTTTAAGAAGATAGAATACTAATTTTTAAAATGTAATTTTTTACAAGAAGCATTAGGCAACTTTTAAAAATACATATTGGTACATTCTAGATATATAAAATGATAAATCATCATAGGGAATTGTACCTGTACATGATATACCTTACTATTTCTTTTTTTCCCATTTCCTTCTCCTCCCTGCAACCTCTCTTACCCTTCTTCTTTACAAAGGCTTTGTTTCCATTTTCCCTTCTTTTTCTTCTTGTCTCTTCTTTCTGTTCCCACCTTTACCCAATGTTTATATCATACTTTCTTGTTCAAAACACTCCTATTAAGCTCACAATTAACCTACAAAAGAAGAAACTCAGTCATACAGTAATTTGAGGAATATTAGCAAAATTTCTGTATTACAAATCTAATTCATGCTCTATCTAGTATTAGAAGCCACAGGTTTCCTAGTTTCTTGGGGAAACTAAAAAATAGCAATCAGGTGACCAACTGGACAGTCTTGGTGACATACTCCTGTCCCGAAGAGGAAATCTAGAGGCTTTCTGAAAATCTGGATATGAACTTTCCATGGTGAAACATTTATACTTCACTTCTGCTGTTGAAAGAACTAAGTATTCCTAAAACCATATAGTCATATCTTTATTATAGTTGCTGAGACCAAAACAACCTTGTCCTCATCTTCATTTTCAGATACATGGTTTCAGTTAGAGTCCCTTGTCCTTTAAGCTTTCAAAACCAGGCTGTCTTTCATTCCTTGAAATTCACTGCTGTTATTGATACTAAAATGAGTCCTTTTATTATTCTTCTCCTTTCCTGGGAAAACCACTGAATAAGTGTTAAGTAAAACTGAATGATATAAGTGAATTTTTACACAGAGGTCTTAGAAACATCAAGAAAATATTCCAATTGCTGTCCCACTCAGGTGGCATGCTGGTTATTAGATCCAGATTCCATGGAGCCAACTCTTCACAGTATAGTTACCAGTTATCTTCCCCATGAGCTCCCACTCCTAGAAGGCATG
Organism: Thryonomys swinderianus; assembly: GCA_004025085.1. Classification (NCBI taxonomy): domain Eukaryota; kingdom Metazoa; phylum Chordata; class Mammalia; order Rodentia; family Thryonomyidae; genus Thryonomys; species Thryonomys swinderianus. The sequence continues at coordinate 2,325 of PVIC010054146.1, forward strand.
GAGACCGGCCAAGGAATTCAAAGCCTGGGGCTGAATGTGAGCACTGAGCATTCTGGGAGGTATAGAGCATCTGTAGAGTCCATTCTCATGTTCAACTGTATGGACCAACTCCGCTCTTTGTTGCAGAAGGAAAATCTTCAAGGTAAAAAGAAAGTTTTGGGCACTTTTATGATACCAACAGATATCTACATATATCTCTATGTATATATAGAGATACAGATATAGATATAAATGTGTATATGTATCTCTATGTACATATATAGAGATATAGATATGTAGATGTAGCTATAGCCATTCTTTAGCACAGGTGAGTAAATTACACATTTTATGTAAACCTTCCCTATGGATCATCTAGTGCAGTGGTCAACAAACTTTTCTGTATAGAAGGTAAGATAGTACCTATTGATGACTTGTAGACCAGACAGTCTCTGTTACAGATTCACCACTCTGAAACTGTAGCACCAGAATAGCCATAGACAGTACCAAAACAAGTGGCTGTGGCTGTCTTTCAATAATTTATTTACAAAATCATGCATCTGATTCTAGTTTGGACATTGTTTGCTGAACTCTGGTTAGAAGGAAGAGAATTAATGGCATTTTATTCAATTGTTACCAATTAAATATGTGAAATTGTCAATGATTTTTAAAATTGATTTTATTGGTACATTTTATGTAAACTTCATGATCACACTCGCATTGAGAATTTGTACCAGTATATGACACAACTTAATATGAATTTTTCCCATCCCCCTGCCCATCCTACAAGCCTGCTGCCCCTTATATACAGCCTTGCTTCCTTTTTTTTTTTTTTTTGCTTTTTGAGACAGGGTCTCGCGTTGTAGCTCAGGCTGGCCCTGAGCTCACTATGGTGCCCAGGCAAGCCGCCGCGAACTCAGCAATCCTTCTGTCTCTGCCTCCCAAGTGCTGGGATGACAGGCGTGAGCCACCACGTCCGGCATTGTGGTATGCGGTGTTGATTGTTGGTGGGCGTGTCTCCACGCCCAGCATTATATGTGGTTACCGGGGATCGAACTCAGGTCCTTGCGCTTACGAGGTAGGCGCTGGAACCACTGAGCTAACCCTCCGGCCCACTTGCTTCCTTTTTTTAACCATCAATTTTTTTCTTTCCCTTCTTTACTTACCCCTACCTCCCTTTTCCCTTTGAGTATTTTCTATTTCAAAATTATGCCTAGAAGACATCTTTTCATGATTTTAAACAAGTGACCTTTTTTTTTTTTTAAAGCTATCAACAATACTTTCTTTAGCTAAGAATATTCATGTGGTTCTCTTCTTTCCCCATGACAAATAACATAAATTTGTTGAGAAGCCTTCTGGCCCAGAAAGAATACTTTGGTTTTGCAAATACTGTAGTAAAGAGAGGGAGCCAGGATAGGTGGTGCCATATATATAATCCGAGAACTCTGGGAGGCTGAGGTAGGAGAATTTAAGTTTGAGCCCAGTCTGGACAGTGTAGTAATTTAGTGAAACCCTATCTCAAAATTAAAAAAAAATAAAAGGACTACAGATGTAGTTAGACATAGTCTTGTGTTCATTTTCCAGCACCCCCCCCAAAGTGAAGGGGGAAAAGATTGGCTTTATTGTGAAGAGATTATTCTGTGAAGCTATTGATTGATCAGTAGATTCTAGAAGTCTTAGATCAATGAGTTCACATGAACCAGGTTTGGATCTGAAGTGTCTTACTATCTGAGGCACTTTGGACAAGCTACTGAAACTCTTGAAGTCTAGTTCTTAGAATATTGTTACAAAACATTAGAGGAAACAGAATAAATGTGTATTATCAGATCAGTTGATCATTATGATTATTTTTACCTGTACCATAAACCTCTCCTGCCAGTGCTAATGTTCTCTCCAAGCCTGTGAGGTGAGATAACCAAAACCAGACTGACTTTCATATTTATAGGAGGCACTCTGCTTACATGGTGTTCATTGGCTGTTCTTGTACTAGCCTTGTGGTACTTCAACTTCATCTTCTTCTAAGCCTGTGTTGGTGCTCCCAGGAGGTGGAGTGTGGCATACATGCTGCAGTACTGCTCCTGCACTCACTTTCAACCAGGCTGATCCAAGTTTACTATTCTTCCTCCTGTAGCAATGTGACTGTGCACTTTCCAGTCACTGATGAAGATGTTGATAGGAATTGGTCTGACAAACAGCTAGTGAAGACTTTTTCCCATGTTGTTAGTTGTCTTTTAGTGGTGCCTGTGGTTTCTTTTGCTATGCAGAAGCGTTTTAGTAGGATGAGATCCCATTTGTTGATTCTTTCTGCTAGTTCTCTCTAGGCTATATTTCCTCCATTGAGGATGTTTGGCTCCTTTGTCAAAGATGAGGTGGCATAGTGTATCTGGAGTATCTCAGTGTATCTGGAGTATCTTAGTCTTTGGGTCTTACTTTACCAGTACCAGTCTTTATCACAGTGGCTTTATAGTTGAGTTTTAAGTTGGGGATTGTAATACCCCCTGCCATGTCCTGGTTGCTTAGAATTGCTTTTGCTATTCTATCTAGGTCTCTTGTGGTTCCAGATGAATTTTTGGGTTATTTTCTCTAGCTCTGTGAAGTATGGTGTTGGTATTTCCATTGAAATTGCATTGAATCTGTATAGTAGTTGTGGTACTGAATAGTAATTGTGGGAGTATAGCTATTTTGACAATGTTGGTTCTCCCTACCCAGGAACAAGGGATGTCTTTCCACCAACTGATATCCTCTTCTATCTCCTTTTTCAGAGTCCTGTAGTTTTCTGAGTAGAGATCTTTCACCTCCTTTGCTAGACTGATTCCTAGATATTTCATTTTTTTGGATGTTATTGTGAAAGGGAGTGACTCCCCAATTTCTCTTCAGTGAGTCTGTTGTTTGTATATACAAAGGCTGTTGATTTTTTTTTTTTTTTTTTTTTGCTTTTTGAGACAGGGTCTCGCGTTGTAGTTCAGGCTGGCCCTGAGCTCACTATGGTGCCCAGGCAAGCTGCCGCGAACTCAGCAATCCTCCTGTCTCTACCTCCAGAGTGCTGGGATTACAGGCGTGAGCCACCACGTCCGGCATTGTGGTATGCGGTGTTGATTGTTTGTGGGCATGAGTCTCCACGCCCAGCATTATATGTGGTTACCGGGATCGAACTCAGGTCCTTGAGCTTGCAAGGCAGGCGCCAGAACCACTGAGCTAACCCTCCGGCCCCCCAAAGGCTGTTGATTTTTGAGCATTGACCTTGAATCCAGCTACACTACTAAATTTGGCAATTAAGTCCAGCAGTCTTTTGGTTGAGTTTTTAGGATCCTCTAGATAGAGGATCATATCACCTGCGAATAATGACAGTTTCACTTCTTCCTTACCTGTCTTTATTCCTTTTATTTCTTTGTCTTGCCTAATTGCTGTGGCTAATGTTTCCAGCACTATATTGACCAAGAGTGATGACAGTGGACATCCTTGTCTTGTTCCTGACCTGAGTGTAAAAGGCTTCAGTTTTTGCCCGTTTAGTATAATGCTGGCTGTATAATAGCTTGCATTAGTTTGAGAAAAAGTCTATCTATTCTGATTCTCTGTAGGGTTTTGATCATGAATGGGTCTTGGATTTTGGCAAATGCTTCTTTTGCATCTGTTGAGATGATCATATTGTTTTTGTCCTTGAGTCTGTTAATACAGTGTATTACATTTATTGATTTATGTATGTTAAACCAGCCTTGCATCCCAGGGATAAAACCAACTTGATCAGGGTGTATGCTTTTCTTGATAACTCTCTGTATTCTTTTTGCCAATATTTTATTGAGGATTTTTGCATCAATGTTCATTAGAGAGATTGGCCTGTAGTTTTCTTTTTTGGTTGGGTCTTTCCCTGCTTTTGGAATCAAGGTAATGGTTGCTTCAAAGAATGAATTTGGGAGTACTGCTTCCCTTTCGATTTCATTAAAGAGTTTGAGAGCTAGTGGTATTAAATCTTCTTTAAAAGTTTTGTAGAGCCAGGCATGGTGGCTTACGCCTGTAATCCCATCACTTGGGAGGCAGAAGCAGGAGGATTGGTGAGTTCAAGGCTTGCCTGGGCTACATAGTGAGCTCAGGGCCAGCCTGAACTACAAAGTGAGACCCTGTCTCAAAAAAAAAAGAAAGTTTTGTAGAATTCAGGAGTGAATCCATAAGGACCAAGGCTTTTCTTTGTTTGTAGGTTTTTTTTTTTAAATTACATTTTCAGTTTCACAGATTGATATTGGAGTGTTTAATATTTTCATATCTTTTTTGTTCAGCTTTGGAAGTTCATATGTGTCTAGGAATCTATCCATTTCTTCTAGACTTTCTATTTTTTTGGAGTAGAGATTTTCAAAATATGTGTTTATTATCCTTTGAATTTCCAGTGGATCTGTGGTGATCCCCTTTTCTGTTCCTAATAGCATGAATTTGAGCCTTTTCCTTCCTTTGTTTGATAAGGTTGGCTAAGGGTCTGTTGATTTTATTTATCCTTTCAAAGAACCAACTCTTTGATTCATTGATTCTTTGTATCATTCTCTTTGTTGTCATTGCATTTCTTTCTGCTCTGACCCTTATAATTTCTTCCCTTGTATAAGCTTTGGGTTGGTCTTGTTCCTCTTTTTCTAAAAGTTTGAGTTTCAGCATTAGATTGTTTGAGTTTGCTGTATTTTTTGGGTATAGGCATTCACTGCTATGAATTTCCCTCATAGAATTGCTTTCATTGTATCCCATAAATTCCTGTATGTTGTACTGGGGTTATCATTTAATTGTAGAAACAGTTTAATTTCTTCTGTGGCCCATTGGTTTTTTAGCAGAGGGTTGTTGAATTTCCATGTGTTTGTGAGGATCTTGGAGTTTCTTTTGCCATTCAGCTCCAGTTTCAAGGCGCTGTTGTCTGAAAATATGCAGGGGATGACTTCAATTTCTTTGCATTTACTTAAACTTGTTCTATGAACTAGGATATGATCTATTTTGGAGAATGATCTGTGAGCAGCTGAGAACAATGTGTATTCTGACTTTGAAGGGTAAAATACTATGAAGGTATCAATTAAGTCCATTTGTTCAAAAGTTTGTTTTAGCTCAAGTATTTCCTTATTGATTCTTTGTCCAGTCAATCTGTCAATTTGTGACAGGGGAGTATTGAAGTCCCCTATTACTACTGTATTAGTGGTTATCTTTTTTCATGTGCATTAATGTTTGTTTTATATAGTTGGGTGCACTAGAGTTTGGTGTGTAAATATTTATGATTGTTATTTCTTTCTCCTGGTTTGCTCCTTGTATGAGAATATAACGACCTTCTTTGTCTTAATCATTTTGGTTTGAAATCTACTTTATCTGCAAACAAGATAGCCACTGCTGCTTTTTTGCAGTTTTCTATGGCATGGAGAATTGTTTTCCATCCCTTTATTTTCAGTTTTTGGGTTTCTTTCTTGATTAGGTGTGTTTCTTGTATGCAGCAGATTGTAGGATCTTACTTCTTGATCCAATTGGCCAGTCTGTGCCCTTTAATTGGCCCATTGAGATTAATGGTTGTGACTGATATGGACAGATTTAGAGCTGCCATATTTTCCTATTCTTGGCTCTTTTATTCCTTGCTTTTGCCCTTTTCCATTCAGTTTCTTGTTTGCCCCAGTGAATTCACTGTGTTGGGTCTTATGGGTTTGTAATTTTTTGTTTTTTTTTTTTTTTCCCCAAGATATTTAGACTATTTTGGAATGCAGGTTTTGTATTTTTCAGGTGTTCTTTGTCAGGGAAGTATCTTACTTCCCCATCAATTCTGAAAAATAGTTGTTCAGGATACATCAATCTAGGTTGGAGGTTGTTTTCCTGCAGTGCTTGAAACACTTCCCTCTAGGCTCTCCTTGCATTAAGTGTTTGTATTGAAAAGTCTGCTGTGATCCTAATGGGCTTCCCTTTGTAAGTGAGTTTTTTTCTTTCTCTAACAGCATTCAGTATTTCATTCTTTTGTTGAGTAGGTGGAACTTTGATAATTATATGTCTAGGTGTAGATGTTTTTATGTCATAGCCTTTTGGAGTCCTGTAGGCCTCATTTATCTGTATTCCAATTCTTTTCCTGTGGAGTTTTATGCCATTATATCTGTCAACATCTTTTTTTTTTTTTTTTTTTTTTTTTTTTTTTTTTTTTTTTTTTTTTTTTTTTTTTTTTTTTTTTTTTTTTTTTTTTTTTTTTTTTTTTTTTTTTTTTTTTTTTTTTTTTTTTTTTTTTTTTTTTTTTTTTTTTTTTTTTTTTTTTTTTTTTTTTTTTTTTTTTGAGATAGGGCCTCGCTTTGTAGTTCAGGCTGGCCCTGAGCTCACTATGTAGCCCAGGCAAATCTGGAACTCAGCAATCCTCCTGCCTCTGTCTCCTGAGTGCTGGGATTACAGGTGTGAGCCACCAAACCCGGCATTGTAGTATGTGGTACTGTTTGCTGGTGAGAGTGAGTCACCACACCCAGCATTGTATGAGGTTACCAGGGATCAAACTCAGGACCTTGCACTTGCGAGGCAGGCACCAGAACCACTGAGCTAAATCTCCAGCCCTGTCAACGTCTTTTTTTTATGTCTTTTGCGCTGTCTCCTGCTTCCTCAGTGACTCCAATCAGTCTTCCATTGTTCTTATTCATCAGGTGTAGCTCTGCTTGAAGCTGTTTAAAAGATTCCATTGCTTTTGGTATCTTAGATTCTGTCATCTCACTAATCTTTTTTTTTAAAGACAGGGTCTCATTTTGTAGCTTTTAATTGTCCTTCTTTGTCTCTCTTAGTCAGTTTTGGCTTGAAATCTATTCTGTCTGCAAATAGGACACACCTGCTTTTTTACAGTTTCCCGTCATGTGGAGAATTGCATTCCATCCTTTTACTTTCAGTTTGTGGCTTTCTTTCTGAATTAGGTGTGTTTCTTATATGCAGCATATTGTAGGATCTTTTTTCTTAATCCATTTTATCAGTCTGTGTCTATTAATTGGCCTATGAAGGCCATTAACATTAATGGTTATGACTGATATGGCCTGACTTAAACTTGTCATAGTGTTATCCTATTCTTGGCTCTTTTTTCCTTTGCTTTTCCCCTTTCCACTCAGTTTCATGTCTTGCTTGCTAAATTCACCTGTTAGGTCTCATGTTACTCTCTTTGTTACCTTCATTGTTTTTCTCCAAGATATTCTTTAGAGTGTTTTCGAGTGCAGGTTTTGTAATTGAGAAGTTCTTCAGGTTTTCTTTGTCATGAAGGTATTTTCCATCAATTTTGAAAGATAGTTTTGCAGGATACATCAACCTAGGTTCCAAGTTGTTTTCTTGCAATGTTTGTAACACTTCCCTTCAGGCTTTCCTCATGTTGAGTGTTTGCATTGAAAAGTCTGCTGTGATACTAATGGACTTCCCTTTGTATGTGTTTTTTCTTTTCCCTAGCTGCTTTCCATATTTCGTTCTTTTGTTGGATATCTGGAACTTTGATAATTATATGCCTGGGAGTAGATTTTGTAATATTACAGGTTTTTGGAGTCCTATATACCTTGTTTATCTGTATGTCCAATTCTTTTCCTTTTCCTGTGAAATTTTCTGCCATTATATCTGTAAACAGTTTTTTGATGTCTTTTGCACTATCTCCTGCTTCTTCACTGACTCCGATCAGCCTTATGTTATTCTTCTTTGAGTCATCTAGGAGCTGTTGGATTGGTTTCTCATGGTCCCTTATGCTTTTTCATAGTTATTTCTTTCTTGTTCATTGGCTGTGAACCTGTCTTCTAGGTCTGAAATTTGGTTTTCTGCTTCATTCGTCCTACTTCACAAACTTTGATTCTCATATTTGATCACTTGGACCTCTGCTTGAAGCTCTAATGTTCCATTGCTTTTGTTATCTGAGCTTCTATGATGTTCCTGATCTCTTCTTTAATGAAGTCCTTCACTGTGGACAGCATCTCTGTTTTCATCTCAGAGATCATATATGATTTCCATTTTAGTAGATCTGCTTTTGTTACCAGTTCAGAGAGCCCTGGATTTTCAGCTTCATTTTGCTCCATTTCCCTTTTCCCTGAATTTCTCTGTGGTGATAATTATTGTGCCTGGGTTCTTGATTTTTTTCTCATATCTGTTGTGCTGGTGAACACTGTGAATCACTGCACAACCTAAGTGGCCCTTACCCAGACCCCTGTAAACAGGAATGGAGCTCCCATGAGGCTTCTGACCTGATTCCAGTGGTGATAGGCTAGAATCACTTGGGGTGGATGGAGGTCCCTGGGTCAGCTGTACTGGGTCTGGTGGCAGGCAAGCTGTTTGCAAGGGGTGGAAGTCACTGTGCAGCCTCCACTGGGCTTACCCAGCCCTGCTCAGGGGGAGTGGAGCTCCCAGGAGGCCTCTGGCCTGGGTCTGGAGGTGGGCCAGCATTTTCAGGTGGTGGAAGTCACTGCGCAGCCTCTGCGGCGCTTACCCAGACTCACCCAAGGGGAGCAGAACTCACAAGGGGCATCTAACCAGAGTCCAAAGCCAGGCCCACTGCTTGCAGGTGGTGAAAGTCACTGAGCAGCCTCTGCTCTGCTTATCCATACTCACCCAGCGGGAGTGGAGCTCCCTGGGGGTGTCTGGCTTGGGTATGGTGGCAAGTCTCTTTGTAGTTCAGGCTGGCCTTCAGCTCACTATGTAGCCCAGGCCTTGAACTCAGTAATCCTCCTGCCTCTGCCTCCCAAGTGCTGGGATTACAGGCTTGAGCCACCACGCCTGGCACTGTGGTATGTGGTATTGATTGCTGGTGGGCATAAGTCACCATACCCAGCATTGTATGTGGTTACCAGGGATCAAACTCAGGATCTTGTGCTTGCGAAGCAGGCACTGGAACCACGGAACTAAATCTCTGGCCTGATACGTACATGTTTTAAATAAATTGATTTTCCTGGTCATCTGAACTGTCTAGTGTTGTGTTGTGGCCATCTTTGTCACTATGTAGTGATTTTTATTTTTAGTGTATTTTCTGATACAAATATAGCAACATTAGCTCTCTTTTTATTAATAGCTGTCTCATATATCTTTTTTCTATGCCATTTAATCTTTCTAGGGGTTTTATGTCTTACAGAGTATAACTTTTTAAATTTTTCACACTTACCATTTTTTTTTTACAAATTGGGCAATTATTTTGATTATCAATGAGTATCTGTACTCTATTTTTTTTTTTTTTTTTTGCTTTTTGGAGACAGGGTCTTGCTTTGTAGTTCAGGCTGGCCCTGAGCTCACTATGGTGCCCAGGCAAGCCACACGAACTCAGCAATCCTCCTGTCTCTGCCTCCCGAGTGCTGGGATTACAGGCGTGAGCCACCACGCCCAGCATTATATGTGGTAACCGGGGATCGAACTCAGGTCCTT
>PVIC010054147.1:0-11630 GCA_004025085.1 Thryonomys swinderianus
CTGTCTCTGCCTCCCGAGTGCTGGGATTACAGGTGTGAGCCACCACGCCCGGCATTGTGGTATGCGGTGTTGATTGTTGGTGGGCGTGTCTCCACGCCCAGCATTCTATGTGGTTACCGGGTATCGAACTCAGGACCCTGAGCTTGCGAGGCAGGTGCCGGAACCACTGAGCTAACCCTCTGGCCCACAAATATTCTTATTCTTTATTACTAACTTCTTAGATAATGGTTTATATTGATTGCTGGGTGATAACTTATTCAAAGAAATATAGACATATTTGGTCATATTAATTATTCTTCAATTATAATATACAATAAAAGTGTTAACAAATAGGAGTTTACATTTTCCTTGTAAAATTAAAGAGGCAGGGAGTTGGGGAAAATCAGAATCAAGATGTACCATGTACAGGTTCAAAAGCTCAATATTGAATGTGACTGTGATATGTATCTAAAATGTCCCAATAAACTAAATAAAGGGAAAAATAAAAATAGATCTTTTAAAATTTTTCCTTAAGAGTAAAAAGTCTTTGTTAAAGTGATCTTCAAATCTAATAATTACAAATCTGATTCTGCATATAATATAAATATAGATAAAAGGAAATCAAATATTTTCAACTCTAGCTTTTGGAGAAAATACACTATTTTACAATATGCTTCTGACTATAAAATATTCAACTATCCTTACTCTGAACATAGACATTCGAATTCTTTAAATGTTAGGAGTGTTAAGAAAGGTCATCTTACCTCATGGTTGTTAAAGAGAACCAAAGAAGGACTAAACTAAACAATAAATATCCAGAAATCAAAAGTTACATTGATGCACCTTATATACATAATAATCTCTTATTTGAGCATAAAAGTTTACCACCTCAAAGTTTTTGAACGTGCTTTTTAAAATGTAGTTAGAAAACTTATCTCAGGACTTTAGTCTGAATGTTAAAGTACCCGACTTTCTGTTCCTTCATAATTCCTGAGCATACATCACACATACACTCATACCTGGTTCATTTTTGTTTATCTCACTTCCTTGTTTTGTAATTACATCATTAAAAAATCTCTTAAATTCTGGCCTTCTGAAGTTTCTTGTCCATCTTTTACTGTCAAGTTCAAGTATCACCTTCCACAGACAACTTTTTCTTCCCAAGCTAACATTAAATCTTCTCGCCCAAGCATACCACAGTGCTGCGGCATATGCCAACTGGGATGTTTCAAATGGCTTTCATTAATATTGCATGCATGTGCTAATTAGTTTCAAATGTCAATTTCAATTGGCCACACTACACAATTTTGGGCCAAATAATATTCTAAAGACTTTTATGACAATATTTTAGATAGCATTAGCATTTAAAAATTTTATATTTTATTAGTAAATGTTTGACATTCATGTAAAGAATTGGTATACATTTATAACATATCTTAATTTATCTTTTTTCCCTTCCTTCTACCCTTTTATTTTACCAGCATCACATTTGCTTATCATTATAATTAACATATATACAGATTAACAACCAGACTAATAACCCAAAAAACATAAAACTCATAGGGCAATTATACTAAATCAAGGTAAACTTTTGGATATGTTCTCCATGTCCTTTTTATCAGTCTTTTATTTCATAATTGATTTATATAAAGTTTTTAAAACAAGAGACCATGTGAAATATTTAAGCTTATGTGTTTGATTTACTTCACTTAAAATTATAGTCTTGAGGGTGCATCCATTTTCCTACATATGACTCCAGTTTATTCTCTATAGCAGAGTAGGGCTCTGTCATGTATAAACACCTCATTTTTTAATCCACTTGTGTGCTGATGGACAGATAGGCTGTTTCCAAGATTTAGTTGGTTATGAATTGTGCAGCTATGAACATGTGTGTACATACATCACCACAGTATTATGTCTTTAAAGCTTTTGGGAAGATACCTAGAAGGAGAATAGCTGGGTCACATGGACTGTCTTTCTGTCTTTTGTTTTTTGTTTTGTTTTGTTTTCACACCAGGGATCACACTCAAGATCTTGATCTTGTGAGGCAGATGCTGAAACCACTGATCTAAAGCTCAGGCACTGAAATTTCTATTTTTAGTGTTCTGAGGAATCTCTATACTGATTTTCATAGTGGTTCTATCAGTTTATATTCCCCTCTATAGTAAAGAAATGTTCATCTTTCCTCACAGCCTAACCAGCATTTTTTACTGCTTGATTTTTTTTTTTTTTTTTGAGACAGGGTCTCGCTTTGCAGTTCAGGCTGGCTCTGAGCTCACTATGTAGCCCAGGCAAGCCTCGAACTCAGCAACCCTCCTGTCTCTGCCTCCCGAGTGCTGGGATTACAGGCATGAGCCACCACACCTGGCTACTGCTTGATTTCTTGATGATAATCATTTTTTCTGGAGTAAGATGGAATCTCAGAGTTGTTCTAACTTGTATATCTAGAATGCCCAGCAAGGTTGGATTTTTTTTCATGTATTCATTAACTACATGTATTTATTTATCTGAGAAGTGTCAAATAATTTCAAATGCCCATTCTAATTAAGCCTTTAAATTTGGAGGGTCTAATTTTTGAGTTCTTTTCGTATTCTAGATATTAGTCTTATATCTGAGTAGTATCTGAGAGCAATTTTTTCCATTGTGTAAGTTGTCTCTTTTCCCTTCTGATAGTTCCTTCAACTGTGCAGCAGCTTTTTAATTGGATTGATTCAGTTTGTTGATTCTTATTATTTCATGTGCAACTGGGATTCTGTTCTTAAACTCTGCCTACACCTATGTCTTCAGCAGTTTACCTATTTTATATTACATCAGTTTAAGCATTTTTCTACTAATGTGCGTAGCCAGTTTCAGCAGCGTCTTTTGTTAAAGTGGCTGTCTTTCGTCTTCCTCCACCAAAAAAAAAAAAAAAAATGGTTTCTTCTTTTAAAGAAAATGTAGCTAAGTGTACCCGGTATTTTTTCTGCATATTCTATTCTATCCCACTGACCTGTAAGTATGGATTTTTCCCAGTACTGTGCTGTTTTTCAGTGTAGATTTGTACTGTAACTTGAAGTTCTGGACTGTGATCCTCCCTGCCTTGCTTTGTTACCCCACATTGTTTTTGCTACACTAAAGCTCCTCTAGTTCCATAGGAATTTTGGTATTACTTCCTTCCTTTCTCTAAATAACTCTTTCGCCATTTTGATAGGGATTGCATGTTATCTGTTTAACAGTTGTAGAAGTATGGCCAGTTTGACTTGACTGCTTCATCTGTCTAGGAAAAGAGAATGTATTTCCATTTTCTTACATTCTTTTCAATCTCCCTTTTCAGAGTCCTGTAGTTTTCACTATAGGGAACTTTTACTTCCTTGGTTAGGTCAATCGCTAAGTATTTAATTTTTCTTCGTACTACTATGAAAGCTATTGTTTCCCTAATTTCCCTTTCAGTGAGTTTGCTATTGGTGCTCAGGAACACTACTGACATTTGAGTGTTGACTTTATAACCTGCTGCACTACTGAATTTGGTTATAAAATGTGGGAGGTTTTTGATGGAGCTTTTGGGGGTTCTCTATGGAGAGGATTGTGCTCTCAGTTTAACACCCTTTAAGAATCTATTTAACTTCTCCAAAAAAAATTGATTTTAAGATACCCATTGAGAATCTCCTGTATACATCTGGGAGTTGTTTACCAAGTTATGAGTTTCAGAGCCAGAATTAAAGAAATGTAAATATCCACTAATAAATCACAGTTTACTTCTTTGAAAACAAAGTGCTTCTGTGGTCATCTTAATTTAAATCTCTCCAGCCAGGTAAAGGGATTATCGAATATCACACATATATATATATATATATATATATATATATATATATATATATATGTACATATCATGTATGATATTGAATATCATATGTATGATATTTGATATCCCATATATACATATCATATGTGTGTGATGTCCCAAGGAAATCTCTTGCTTGCATAGTTGCTAGGATCAGTGATTATCTGAAATATCTGGTATCACTCACCCTTAAGGAATATTCTAATTTCTAAGAGTGACAAGGGAGGACTACTGGGATAAAATAAGATGTTCAGAAATGTTCCAATTTGTGTCAAAAGTAAGGGGATATCTTGCTCCTCGTGGCTTTGAAACATCTCCAGTGAATTTCCATGGACACTACTTGGGTCCTTATAGTTATCTGTGAGATAGTATCACCCCATTTTGCATGGAAACACAGAGACTGCTTGTAAAGTTTTGAAATGACCTAAACTTTCTAGAAATAAACTTCCAGTGAGATTGAGACGAGTTGGGCTTTGCTCTCTTCAGAAGGTTATCAAGAGTCAGATGCTTTTCCAGAGAATTATGTTGGCAAAGTCAACATTCCCCAGGATATTTAAGCCCAAACTGCATAGCTGTATTTATTAACATTTTTAGCTGTTACAATCCGCTGATAATATATTCAAGCACCTAACTACTTCATTGTGTCTTCTATGATGAACATGCTGAAATATATTTAAAACTTACATGCTGAAATGTATTTGTGAAATAAAGTATTTGGGATTTATACATCCTCTATATTCAAATGATAGCACTCTAGTGCCTTTAAAGTTTATGTTTGTCTGTAGGTCCTCTTACCTATAAGATCTACTTCAGAATATTAAATATGGTACTAATGTATTTATCATTTAAAAGGATTATTAGGTCCAACTACTTCAGAAATATTAACCCAGAATCTATCCTGATTAATGACCCAGATGTACATACATGGCTTCGAGTTCAGAAACACAGTAGACATTCCTTCACTGAGATGAACTATTTTATTTCTGTGAAATTATGCAATTATCACAGTATGGGTCATCATTTCTTAAACATGGGAAATTTTTTTTTTAGATTTCAAGGGCCCGATGTCTTTCCTTTGTAATTAAACATGTATGTATTCTCTTAAAGACTTGCATTTTAAACATTTTTAATTGTGAAATACGAGCATTTTATATATACATCATGCTCACACTCAACATTGGGAACTTGTACCAGGACGTGACATGACTTGATTCTCATTTTTCCCCTTCCCCTGCCCACCTGACAACACAATTTCTTACCTAATACTCGGAACCATTGAATAGGATCTAGGCACACATGGTTCATTGTCCTTCGTTGTTATGCTCTGTGCTGTGTCCAAGAAGAAATAAAGCATATTTAGTTTATTCATTGAGCATTTAGAAAATATGATTGAGGTGCCCGCTCTTACTAGAAAATGTCAGTAATGACTCTTTAGAGACTTTGCTACAGTGTTTAGTCAAAACTGTAGCCCTGTGAATGACAATCCCATCCTTTGAATTTCATTATGTATGTAAAACATTTGATACATCAAGCTTAAAGTATTAGATTCCTCATAAGATTCAACTAATAATTTTATTGTGTTAGAAAAGAAAGATGTCTGTTAAGGATGAGTTAAGGCAGCTTAAACTCTCTTTCAAACTGACCTTGCTATAGCCTTGGAAGTTCTCTCTGGAAATTACATTCAGCTCCATATTTATCAAAGCCATTTAAGTAAGTCATCTTCTGTGAACCTGAAACTTCAGAAGGAAAACAGGAAAGGTCCATGTAGGATGGGGCCACCCACTTGGCCTGCCAGATGAGCTAAATTAATTCTGGATAAATCAGTAGGTGAAGCAACCATGGCCCATTTCTTTTGCCACAAATGCTGTCCTATGATATTGTAAGGCTTCCCCAAACCTAGGTGAATTCATGGCAGGCACTGACCACTTTGTGTTTCTGTGAACTCCTGGAAACCTTGGGAAAGAAGCATAATAGGCAAACAAAGCAACAGATAAATAAATGAAAATTTCTCTCCATCTTCCCTTTGCTGCTGTCACCATTGCCTATTAACTTGTCAGCACAGCAAATTCATCTATTTTTTTACCATTTCACGTTACATTCACCCTATTGCTATTTCATTTCTTATTTAAGTAAAAAAAAATCTCTGCTTCCACTCTTAATATTTATCCCCCCACTTATTTTTCCTAGCAAAATCTCACATCATGCCCCTTTTCAGTGTCTACAAGCTCAAAATCTCAGAATCTGATAGTACTGAACAATCTAGACTCAGATGTTTAATGATGTTTCCTGAAATAGCTTTAACTCCCTTTACCTAGTTTTTGCAAGTTTATTGAAATAAAAGTCACATGCCATAAAATTCATCAAAAGTATATAAAATCCAACATAAAATAGATCTTGTATCCCAAAGCAGTCAGTTCCACTGTCCTCCGGACCTGATAATTAAATGCTGAGACTCACATATACTGGCAAGGCCTCTGCTTCTAAGCTATATCCCCACCACTTTTGAACAATTTTACATTGAAAGTTCTCACTAAGTTGCCCAGACTTGCCTTGATCCTACAATCTGTCCGCCTTAGCCTGGTGAATACCTGGGCCTACAGTATGTACTGTAATACTAGCCAATGCTAATTTGATTTGTCTATGAATGTACCCATTCCTGACATTTCTTAAGTGCAGATTTTTGTGCCTGAATTATTTTACTTATCATGTTTTCAAGATTCGGCAATGTTTTAACATTTCGTTCATTTTCAAGATAAGATAATTTTCTATTGTATACACATCGCTTCTCGGCCTTTTGGCTAAGATCAAGTGTAGTATCTATTGTATACACATGCCACAATTTGTGCATCCATTCCAAGTTGATGGACATTTGAGTTGTTTTTATTTTAGGTCCTTATAAATAATAAGGTTGGATGATTCTTATAAAGTTTTTGTGTGAACACATGTTTTTATTTTTCTGGGACACATGACTAAGATATATTGCAGAGTCCTGTGACAGTTCAATGTCTAAGATTTAGAAAAAGTTTTCAAAACAGCAGAGTCATTTTGCGTTCTCACAAGTATGGCAAAAAGTCTAATATATCCATATTCATGCCAAATTTTATTATCTGTCCCTTTTCTTATAGAAATTTAAGTCAACTGTGAAATTGTATCTCACTGTGGCTTTGATTTGCATTTCCCTAATGACTAAAGATAATGAGAATGTTTTCTGTACCTATTGTCCACTAGTATATCTTATTTAGAGAAATAATCTATTTATAACTTCGCATGGGATTTAAAAAGCTATAAAAACAAATTTAATATCCCTAAGAAAGTGCTAATCACAGTGTACCATTAGCTTTTTCTCTAAACTAAATTCAAGGTTTTCATTTTTGTCTAATACAGACACTTTTGTAATCATAATAGTGGCCATTAAGTTCCACATGCTTTACTAATCACATAAGATGATTGTACATAGTGATTAGGAGGAATGGTCGCATATTTACATTACATTAAATATGTCATCATTTGAATTTCAATTTTCTCATTAGTAAAATGGTAATATACTGGGGATCTTAAAGGATTCTAATAGACAATAAGTAATAAAATGCATACAAAATGTTCAGCATAAAATTTGGCAAATTGTAACCATATTACATTACTTTAATAAAATAACATTTTTATTATTTATTAGTATTATCACCACATCATTTAAACTCCAGAGCAAACCTTCCTCCTGCCAGACTGCACCTAAGAGCTTGTTAGGAAATCAGTATTTTAGTGGAGACAGTTCATTAAGGGTGACTAAGTACAGAGGTCTTGGAGAGGCTGACATCAGGGAAAGTTCTAGAAATTTAAAGAATAAAAATTGTAATACATGTCTACAATATCTGTGAGCTTTCACGTTGCTGGGTCATAATACCCAAGACCCATAACTTAGAGGAAGAGACTTTTAATTTGTTTCATCTTTTCAGTTCACTGTGGGCAGGCTCCAATGCAGAGATATCATGGAGGAATTGACATGTGGATTTTTAAAAATGTTATATAATTTTCCTCAGCCATATATAAGAATGAATCCATTAACAGAAAAAAGGGGAAAATTGGAAGCCATTATATTAAATTAAATATACCAGACATAGATAAATACAATATATACATGGAAGCTACAGATGCTGATCTGAAAGCAGAATAGAAAATGTCAGGTTCTGGGAAGAGTTGAGCTGTGGGAACACAGAGTTTGAGTAATGGGTACCGAAATAGAGTTGGAAAGCAGGAGTGATTTCTAGTGTTCTCCAGCACAATGTGGAATACAGTATACAATAATTTAGTATATATTTTTAAATGAACTACAAGAGAGGAGCCTGAAGGCTCTAAACATGAAGAAATGATAAACTTATGGAAATGATAATTTCCCTGATTCCATTAGTATACTTTCTATATATGCATTGAAATATCATACCCTTCCCATTAAAAATATACAATTGTGTGTTAATTAAAAAGATGAGTAAAGGGGCCGGAGATTTAGCTCAGTGGTTCCGGCGCCTGCTTCGCAAGTGCAAGGTCCTGAGTTCGATCCCGATAACCACATACAATGCTGGGCGTGGTGACTCACGCCAACCAGCAATCAATACCGCATACCACAATGCCGGGCGTGGTGGCTCACACCTGTAATCCCAGCACTAGGGAGGATTGCTGAGTTCGAGGCTTGCCTGGGCTACATACTGAGCTCAGGGCCAGCCTGAACTACAAGGCGAGACCCTGTCTCAAAAAAAAAAAATGAGTAAAATAAAATTAATGATAATGCTGCAATGAATATGTGAGTGCAGGTGTCTTCTCAAGCATTTGATTTCAATGACTTTGAAAGCTTACCTAGGAGGAGGATTTGTAGGTCGTATACCAGTTCTATTTTCAATTACTGAAAAAACAACCATACTATTTCCACGGTTGATGCAGGATTTAACGTTCCCAGCAATGTAGTTTCTCCAGCATCTGTTTTCATTTTGTTTTTGACAGTTGCCCAAACTGGTGTGCGGTGGTATTTTATTGTAGTTTGGATTTCCATTTCCCATATGAATAATATTATCTTTTCATATACATGCTGGTCATGTGTTTGTTTTCTTTTCAGAAATGCCTGATCAAGACAACCACACAATTCTAATTGTGTTATTAGGGTTTTTGCTACTGACATGTATGAACTTCTTATTTATTTGGGAAGTTAACCTCCTCTCTGATATATGCTTTGCATATATTTTCTCCTATTGCAAAGATACATCATACTGAATGCAGAAAAATTAAAAAAAGTCAAAAGCAAGATAAGGATGTCTATTCTAGAGACTTTTCAACGTAGTACTGGATGTAGTAAGAGCAAGTAGATGAGAGCAATGTCTTTCAAACTGAAAAAGAAAATACAAAACTATCTATTTCAACATAAAATTATTTTACATGTAAAAAAATCCCTGAAGACTGCCCAGTAGAAGCTGTTAGAAGTTAAATAAATTAGTACATTTACAGGTCATGACAAGCTAAAATATTGTATGTTTCTGTGTATAATAGTGCTCTATTCAAAAATGAAATTAAAAATAGATTTAAAAACAATAGAATACTTAGAAATAAGCAAAATTGGTGAAATAAAAAATTCATAAAGAAAGGGAACAAATATAAGTGGAAAAACACTCTGTGTTCATGGATTGAGAGACTTGCTATTGTTAAAATGTTCATATTGCCGGGCGTGGTGGCTCATGCCTGTAATCCCAGCACTCGGGAGGCGGAGACAGGAGGATTGCTGAGTTCAAGGCTTGCCTGGGCTACATAGTGAGCTCAGGGCCAGCCTGAACTACAAGGCAGGACCCTGTCTCAAAAAAAAATGTTCATATTATTCAGACCAGTCTACAAATTTGACATGTACATGTATTTTAATGCATATAAAGTGTGTTTCTTCTTATTCTGTTTATTAATTTTCATTGATAATCACATCATTACTTTTAAGATGTGCATGAGCATGTTACTACTTGTACATCTACTATGTTGCTTTTAACAGTTCACAACATTTTAAATTGAACATCCACATTTTACCCCAACACTAACCCAGGGGTAGACATGTAGTCTGTCTCCATTTCCCAGGCATACCATTAATAGACATTACTGGACGTGCATCCTAATGCATCTTTATGAAAATTTCCCTGCCCGATAAACTCAGGCTCAAAACTGCTGAAGCTTAGGTCTGTATGCATTTAATTTTACTAAGCAGTGTAGCTTGCTCCCTGAGTGACAGCACTGGTCTGCCTTCTGAAAGCAATGGGAAAGAACTTCTGGTTTCCGAATTTCTGAATGTACTTGGCACCATGCAGCTTTCTAAGTATCGCCAGTCTAGAGTGATCTACTTTTCTTTTAATTTATATTATCCTGATTAATGATAATTTGTAAAATCTTATGTGCATGCTGCCTTTTGGTTTTCTGTTCAGTAAATTGCTTGCATATATCCTTGATCTATTTTTTGTAATTAGGTCTTTTTCTATAAGAGATAATTACGTTTTATGTTAGATATTAAAGATATATTTTCTGATGTTTTTAACTCTAAATTAAATTTTAAATAGAATTCCGTAGTTCTTATGTAATTAAATTCATAAAAGTATTTCTCTTGTGATTAGTATTTTTAAGATATTCAGAAAGCATGTCCTAAGAATTGTGCCCTTCTATAGTTTCTTCTATTAATTTTATTTTCTTACTATTTGAATTTTAGCCTTTACTCTAGTGAAACTTAATATCACATGTGGTGACAAATAGTAGGCCAGTTTTATTTTAGCTCATGTAGTTATCTAGTTTCCTTAACACTGGTCCTTAAATAATCCATGTGGTCACCTGTGCGTGTGTCATACCAGTGTCATTTTCCCATCTATGATTTTCCCTTAACACCCTTTGGTATTTTATTTGTCTTGCTTTTTTATTTTTCCTTTATTGAGTGTATTGTTACATTTTAGGAAGACATTATGATCACATACATCATTGAGAATTTGTACCTGTGCATGTTGTATCTTGATTCTCATTTTTCTCATTCCCCTGCCCTCTTTGCAAGTTCCCCAACCCACTTTTTCCATCTTTTTCTTTCTACCATCAGATTTTTTCTGTCCCTTCTTTGCTTTTCCCTGACTCCACACAGTTACTGTTTCCTTTTTAACATTTTCTTCTTATTTCACAATATCATACATTCTGGCCTTCATTTACACCTTCAGGTTTTCACACTAGAGAAATGATACACCGCTTACACATATGTGCCCTATTTATTTCACTTATGAATATAGCCTAAAAGTATATCCATTTAGATATAAATGTCTCACGATTCCATCTCCTTCCAGAAAAAATGGCTACCATCACAAAACCAACCAATAACAATTGCTGCCAGGGCCATGGGGAGAAAGGAACCTTCTCCACTGTTGGTGGGAATGTAGACTGTGCAACCACAGTGGAGAGTCCTCAAAAAACTAGGATTAGAGGTCCCACTTGACCCGTCTATTTCACTGCTAATCATATATATGAAAGAATGAAGAGCATTATACACGGCGACATATGTGCACCCATGTTTACAGCAGTACAGTTTGTAATAGTTAAATCCTGGAAATAGCCCAAATGGCCAACAACTAGACGGATAAAGAAGATGTGAATTTTCTATAAAGTGGAATACTTCACAGTCATAAAGAATGATAAACTGCCTTGCTTTAATAACACAGTATTTATTTCTGTGACTTTGTTTTATTCTTCCTTTTTTTTTTTTAAGACAGGGTCTCACTTTGTAGTTCAGGCTGGCCCTGAGCTCACTATGTAGCCCAGGCAAGACTCGAACTCAGCAATCCTCCTG
>PVIC010054148.1:0-11635 GCA_004025085.1 Thryonomys swinderianus
GAGGTCGGCAGAGGCCACGTGGCCACCCGGGCCCGGAGAGCAGCAGCGGGGAGACCGACACCGGCCACACAGGGAGCCGCGTCTCCGTGACCATGCGTCAGAGAACGCGGGCCCTCCCTGCGCAGCCCTCTCCTGAGGAGGAGGAGGCTCCTGAGCAGCCCAACCCTGCCCCCCGGGGAGACCGAGGCGGGTCTGTGTGATGTGACCGTCACAGGCGTCTCCTCTGCTTTCAGAACAAGGCACTAAGAGCAAAGGAGTCTGGAGGCTCATGCGGCCCCACGTGCCGCTTCATGAGCTCCCCTCAACAAGGTCTGCACCCCAGGCTGCACCACGGGGTCCCCACAGCTGCGCTGGCCAGAGTGTCCTCCCTGGGGACCTCAGTGCCCATCTTGCACTGTGCTCTCACTCAGCTGAGCGCCTGCCCCTCCACCAGCTGGCACAGGGCTCCCCTCCCTCTCCTGCCTACTCCTTCTCTAGCCTGGGGTCCTGCTGTCCCTCCCACAGGAAGCCCTCCCTGGCCAGCAGCTCCTGGGACTGGCAAGGCAGGGTGGGGCGGGGCGTAGGCTCTGTGCCATGAAGCCAGTGCCAAAGGCCAGCCAACCGTCCCCTGCTGCCACCCCAGGCTGAGCTCCCCCTGTGCATCTTCATCCAGGGCCCTGGTAAAAGCCTGGCCTGATGGCACACACCTACAAGTCCAGCAACTCAGGAGGCTGAGGCAGGAATATTGCACTTTTGAGTCCAGCCTGGGCAACCTAAGGTGATTCTGTCTCAAAACTGGCCTAC
Organism: Thryonomys swinderianus; assembly: GCA_004025085.1. Taxonomy (NCBI): domain Eukaryota; kingdom Metazoa; phylum Chordata; class Mammalia; order Rodentia; family Thryonomyidae; genus Thryonomys; species Thryonomys swinderianus. The sequence continues at coordinate 784 of PVIC010054148.1, forward strand.
ATTCAGTCTAGAGTGCTGAGCTCACACGCCTAAGGCCCTGGGTTCATCCCTCAGGAAAGAATATGTTCACATTTTGTATTAAGCTTTTTAAAGCGAAAATCCCAACTAGGGTACATTAAGTTTGGGATGACTTTGGATACTACACCAAATTATGATCCATGAAAGAAAGGATTGATCACTTAAACTTCATTAAAAATGCATATATCACAACCTATAACAGACCTACTAAAAGAATGAAAGGGTAGGCCACAGCCTGGAAGAAAATGTTTACAAAATAGACATCTGATGAAGAATTATTATCTAATATATAGAGAGAACAACTAACACTTAATAAGAAATCAAATAACATATTTTTTTTCTTTCTTTCTTTCTTTTTGGGACAAGGTCTTGCTTTGTAGTTCAGGCTGGTCATGAGCTCACTATGTAGCCCAGGCAAGCCTCAAACTTAGCAATCCTCCTGCCTCAGCCTCCCAAGTACTAGGATGACAGGCGTGAGCCACCACACCAGACAAATAACACAATTTTTAGATGGGCTAAAGTCTCGAGTACATACATCACCAAAAAAAGTCTGCACAGATGGCAAAGAAGCATGTTAAGATGTTCTCTTCACCGCAAGGCATCAGGGAGACTGCAGGTGAGCCGTCAGGTGCCCAGCACCAACCAGAACAGCCAGGGTCAGGGCACCGGCAGCACCTGGGGTGGGGAGGACCCAGAGGGACGGGCACCTCCCTGCCCACTGATGGGGAGGCAGAATTCTGCCATCATTCTGGGGGGAGCTGGGCGGCTTATGTAACTAAACTGTCCTTCCTAGAACCACTGGATAAAACACTCCAAAGGAGTTGGAAGTCCATACCACGCAACCCGCACAGGAATCTCCATGGTAGCCATGTTCCTAATGCCAGCATCTGGCAGCAGCCACAGCGTCCTCCAGAGGGTGAACAATAAACTGGGGTACTTTCGGTTCAAGAGATATTATTCAGCAATAAAATTGCTGAGTAAAAGTAGCCAGCTTGAAAATTCTGAGCCGAGTAGGGCTCCACTCTACAGCACTCAAGAAAGAGCTGAACCACAGAAGCAGTGAGGTCAGCGGTGCCAGGTCTGGGAGAGGGACAGAGGGGCAGGCGAGGGGCGTGGGATGGCTGACGCAGCATGACAGTGTCTGGTGGACACACGTCACTGCACGTCATCACGTGGGGCACCACGGGTGCCCGTGAGGCACATCTGTCACATGGCACAACCCACAGTGCTACGTGGACCAAAGGGACTGGCGGGGGCTGGTGGCCCCGAGCGAGGGTCCCACCCCGCCCGGGAACCGCTCCTGCCCTGGGGTCCAGGAAGACATCGTCCCAGGCTCTGCTGCTGACCCGTCGGGAGCTCCGTGGGCCCCGGGCTTGTCCTGCTGTGTCTGCCTTGCCGCCACGTGCCCCGTCTGCCTCCCGGCCCGGGCCCGTTTCCCTCTCCGCTCCCTCCTCAGCCTCTGGGATGGTGTTCACCGAACGCATGTGCAACAAATGAACGAGTGAAAGAATGAGGGAACCAGGAGGAGGTGTCCAGCCCGGGATCCGAGCTTCTACGGCCCCTGAGATCGGAGCAGTCCAAGCCAGAGGCATCCACTGCCCAGGCTGACCCCGCTCCAGGGCAGCTGCCGCAGGAGGCCAGGGTCCTGCTGCCAGGTTCCCTGCCTTGGGAGCGGGCTGCTCCGCCCAAGAGAGGATTAGGAAGCCTCCCCCAGCCCCCAGCCCCCACGGGGTGCTCCTGGCCAGGGTGGGGCCAGGACAGCTATCTTAGGACCCTTGATCCCCAAAGCATGTGAGCTTCTGCAGCAGGTGGGGCCCGGATGCGCCCTCCCGGCCTTTGCAGCTCCCTTGTGACTCAGACACTGGGACGCTGGAGCCTTGGCCAGAGGCGGGCCCAGCGCAGCACCTGCTCGCGAGGCCTGCAGACCACAGGGGATCTGACCTGGAGCGCGTATCTGACGGGCCTGCCGAGCGAAGCGGAGTCAGTCCTCGGGGAGATCCCCGCTCGGAGGCTGTCTCTCCCCTCAGCAGGACCAGGGTCCGAGTCCAGCTCGCGGGCCTCCTGTCCCCGATCGCAAAGTCCCCCCTGGCAGCTGGGCAGACAGCTGCCCCGGCCGGCTTCTGGGGGCCCTGTGGGGCAGCCCACAGCATCCCCGCGTCCTGCCCCGAGCAGAACTCGAGGCTGGTTCGGGGAGCCGGGGGCAAACCCAGCCGCTCCTCTGGTCAGAGTGTGGGGAGCGGCACTGGCTCTGCAGGGCCGGGGCGCAGCTGCAAGGTGGGCACGGGGTGCTGACAGAAAGCAGGTGTGGGCGCAGAGGCAGAGGGGAGAAGCGGAGAGAGGGGCGTGAGGGCGATGCGGAGCGGAGCTGCCGGGGCAGGAGGAAGCTGGAGTCGTAAGGGCCGGAGCTGGGTCTGCGCGTCACCCCGGAGGGAGGACGGGACTTGGAGCTGGGCCCCCGGGATCTCAGGGAGGGGAGAGGCTGGAACAGGCCAGTGTGGGAAGGAGACCACTGTCCTGGGCTCGCACCGGCCCCATTTGCAGATCAGAAAACGGGGCCTGTCCCTGTGCCGGCCCGGTGGAGGCGGACGGGGCCCCTGGCCGGCCCTGCCCTCCCTCACTCATCCGCCACGCCAGGCCCACTCGCGGGGCCAGACCTGCAGCACCCCCTCACCTCCTCCCGGCAGGCCTGGGCCGACAGCCTCCCCACCAGGATCCCGAGGGCTCCTTGGCAGTGCCTGGGAGAGACACTGAGCTCTGTAGGCCTGGAGGCTTCCTGACACCGCCTACCAGCCGTCGTGCCACACTGGGACTCACTCGACACCAGCCTGGCACCCGGTGTCCCATGCAGGGCCCTGTCCAGGGCCAGGTACGCAGCGGGGGCTGAACGGTACCTTGTTTGGGGGACGACAGACCCCAGGCCTGGCCATGGCGCGGGGACAGGGCAGCTACGAGCCTGCTGTCCATGGCACAGCAGCCTAGTGAGCCAACCCGCACCTCCGAGTGGGACACACAGCACTGTGGCGGAAGGGCTCATCAGAGCCTCCGTGCTCACTGAGCGTCGCCAGGGGGACCCAGCTTCAGGGCGGGGATTACTGAAATGACTTCGTCCAAATGCTTTGTCTTTGGTGCTAAACATTTGCAGATTCAGTTTTTCTTTTAATGGTACATTTTATTGGTACATTATATACACATCACAATTACACTCCACATTGAGAATTTGTCCCAGTCTGTGACACAACTTAATTCCCAGTTTTGCAGATTCAGTTTTCACTTCGGGAACTGGGGAGTCAGGGCCTCCACGCACTCTGTACTCAGGGCCGCGGATGTTGTGTGGGGCTCGAGTGGAAGTAGCCCCTTCCCTTCTGCCCCTCCAAGACTGAGTCCTCCAACCAGACACCGGGGTGCCCCTGCCCCTGCAACGGGGTGCCCAGGAGAGGGGGGCAGGCTGGGAATAGCGGGGCAAACAGAGCGGAGCCACCACCGCAGCCAGACATGTACTCACAGGGCTACGTGCCCGCTGCCACAGGTACCTTCGTTGCTCTTACTGCGTTATTTTCATTTTCCTTAAAAACAATATCTAAGTGGCTCTAACAGTGCCACACGCTTTAGAGATAGCCTGCGCTTACCCTCCTGGTGGTCCTCGGGTCACCCGCCTCCCCCGCAGGCCAGGGGTGACCCATGCTCCCAGAGGACAGCAAACACACCTCCCGGTCGCCACGGGAGCCAGGAAAGTAGAGCACACACAGGAAGGTGCAGAATCCGGCCTTGCATGGCCCTCGGGTGGTGAGGGCTGGTGCCAACCTCAGGCCTCCTCCTGTCTCGGGTGACCCTGGGGAACCCCATCCTCAAGCCCAAAGCCCAGCACGGAGGCCAGCCACGGTGCCCTTTTCACAGCCCAGCTCCAGCCACGGGCTCTGCCAGGGCGGCCCACAGAGAACCCCCGAGCTGGGGAGGCGGCCGCCCAAGGACTGTGCCCTCTCAGGCCGTCCTCTTTTGTGCCTTCTGCCCCCTAAGCCCTTGCCTGCCTCTGTGGCGGGGCCTGGCCTGGGAGGCTCAGGGTCTGTTAAAGGAGCAGGTCAGGAGATTGCTGTGTCCTCCCAGCAGGAGAGCCAAACCTACCTGCCTTCCCAGGGACGCAACCGAGCCTTGCGCCCCTGCAGGACGGACAACACAGACACCAAAGGAAGCTGCCCGCGAAGCGGGTCAAGCATGGCAGTGGCAGGAGGGAGGACGGGGTGCTTTGTCCAAGGGGGTCTCCAGGAGAGCCAGGGGACTCTGCCAGACTCAAAGGTACCAGAGCCCCGTGTCGGGCCGCTCCGGGCACAGAGCCCTGTGCTGCGTCCTCCCTGCCTCTGCTGACGGCCCTGCTGCACGGGCCCCTGCACACTCCCACCCAAGCACTCACCCGGGCCATGTGGGCCCTGGGCCGCCCCATGCTCCCCGCTCCTCCCTCCTTCCTCAGTCCCCCGCCTCGCTGGGCCCACGGGGTGTGAGACTTAGTCTGGCCAACCAAACCCCAAGAGCCTGCAAGGCAGGCAGACTCCTCTGTGCAGGCATCGGGAGCAGACACACGGGGGCAGCTCCCTCCCTGCCCTGCGTGACACCCCTGCGGTCCTGACCCACGTGGAGTGGGAGCAAAAACTACACCGCACTGGCCTGGCTGAGCCCACCAGATAGGGCGGCGAGTTCACCCCTGAAGTGAGCCCTGGCCCTTCCCCCTGCCGCACCCGCGCCTCCCCTGAGGCGCTCACTCAGCTGCTGGGCCCGGCTCCCTCCACCAGGCGGTGGACAGGGCTCCTGCCCTTCGGCTCAGCGCTAGGGAGAAGGCAGAGGGCAGAGAGAGGAGCCAGAGAAGGCGGCTGTAACGTGTGACAGACCAGTGACGGAGGGGGAATTGGGGACCCCTCTGCGGGGTCCCAGGCTGCTCTCCGCATCACCCAGGGCAGGCCGGAACAAGCACTGCGGCTTCGGGGCGGGTTGCGGGCCAGGCTGCTCCGCTCCCTCAGCTCCAGGATCCCCTTCTCCGGAGCCTTCCTCAGACCCAGGGTGTCTTCGGGTGACCTGACGGGTGTCCTGGCTCCCAGTAAACCCCAGCTCCACAGTGGCTGGCCACTGCCTCCCAGGAGGAGCCTCAGACGCCTGCCGGGAAGCCAGAGAGATGAGACTCTTGCTCTGGCCCCGCCACCCTGGGCCCCACTTGCTGGGGGCCAGACCTGGGCGCTCACCCCACCGTCCCCCTCACAGTTCTATTAGGGGCAGCAGGGCCGGGATGGCACTGTAACCAGAGAAGAACAGCAGCAGGACACAGCTGTCCGGGAGCCGGATTTATCCTGCCGGTCAGCTGATGGTTTCAGTTACGGTGGAACAGACAGGCGGGCACACGTGCACTCAGCGGCTGCTTCGCACAGCTGTGGCAATTGATGGGAGAGATGGTTTTCCTGCAGAAACGCATTTACCACACTCAGGTTAAAAATAGCCACACATCCAGGACCCGGAGGGCAGCAGCACCGAGAGGGGCGGCTGTTAGCACAACCCAAGACCCCCAGACTGCGGAGCACCCTCCCCCACAGCCAGGTGTCAGCGCTCACCCACTGCCGTAGCTTTGGAGACCCGCAGCTCCAGGGCCTCGGCCCGGGCCGAAGGCTGCTGCCCAAGCACACTGGACAGGCCAACCCTGCTGTGAGCCACAACAGCAAGCCCAGCCTCCCCTCTTCCTCCCGGTCACGGCACAAGAGAGAGCAGTTGTCCTGGACCCAGGCACGCTGGCCGTCCGGCCACCCTGAGTGTCCTCTGGCTGATTTCCTGGGGCGCTCAGAGCTGATCGGCCTGCCCATGGGCAGGAGGAAGAGGCAGTTTTTTTGGAAACTTCCCCCTGGTAGAGGGGAAGAACTGGGTGCCTGGTCACAGCTATTTAAAGGCCAGGAGTGGACAGGTGCAAGCCCTGGGGGCGGGGAGGGGCTGGTTGAAAGCTCTGGCCTGGAACAGAAGGCAGCCTGGGGCTCTGGACACCTCCACTCTGGTCCAGGGCGGCCCTGCCACCTGCTGTGACGGAAGGGTGAACCTCAGTGTCCTCGTGGGAATGGGTCCCACGGCACCTGGAGGGGCTAGAGCCGAGTCAAGCTGCGGCCCAAGCTGCCCTGGGCCTAGAGCCCAGGAGATGTTCCCAGGCCCCCAAAAGGCCGGAAGCACTTGCTCCATGCTGTGGGGATCCCCAGGAAGATCCCCAGAAGGGACCAAGCCCTCCCGTGATGATCAAAGGGATCCAGCCTTCCCGTCAAGTCCTCCCAGGCATCATGAGGCCCCTGGAGTAGGCTCGAGCCCTCCTGGGGTGGAGTCGTGGTGCCACCATGCACCAGCCACTCCAGGCATAGCGCTGTGCTCACCTGGGCCTTGGCGTCCTCATGTTGAAGGTGTCGACGGCAGACCCTGCTGTCTGGTCGCGGTGATGGTGGCAGCCATGGCCCCTGGAAAAACAACGCAGCTGGTGTAGGTCTCATGAAGGTGGAGGTGGCTGCTCTTTCCCGGGGGCAGTGGGCTGCTGGGCACAGAGCTGAGTGGAGGGGCCCTGCTGTGCCAGGCCTCGCCCCTGCTGTCCACCCCAGAGCAGTGTAGGAGGAGCTGCAGGCCCTGCTCTGCTAGGCGCCCAGCAGGACTGCAGAGAGTGCTCCGAGAAGCTTCTGAAAGGGGCTGGCTTCTTAATACAATCACCGATGTGGCCACATCCACACAAGTCAGAGAGCAGGACCGACCTCCATGGAACAGAGGGTCACCACAGGCCAGCCAGCGTGGCAGGGCCCTGAGCAGAGACAGGTAGAGCAGCCCTTCCACCCAGCGTGCACAGGTGCCACCCGAGCTGAGACAGGAAGACTCAGAGGCTGCACAAAGCAAAGCACTCTCAGTCACAGGGGTGGTTTTGCCTTAAGTCAGTTCCTAGAGATGGTTCCAAAAGGATCCACTCGGAGGACATGGAACACTTCCCTCTGCACCGAACTAGCCGACTCACCCGGAACCTGCGTTAGGGTCGGGCCGCCAGCCCTCTGGCCAGGACCACACACCCCAAGGCCAAGCTCTCCAGGCACTTGGGGCTTGAGGCCCTCATCTCCACGTGGATTGATGCCATAGCTGCAGCAGCAAGGATCCTGCCAGGGACGGCCGTCCACAGACCCACCCCACACACCGAGCCAGCTCTGCAGGCCTGGGCCGTGCACGGGGCAGTTGTTGCTGAAAGCCTAGCTGGTGCTGCACAGGCCAGTGGGCATCGCACCGAGCCCAGGTCCTGGTCTCCAGTGCTGACCCTCTGCTGCCCAAACCCCATCTTCCCCCTCAGCTGGGCACTTCTCCCCTGGGGCAGCTGAGGAACAGAGGAAACAGGGACAGAGGAGAGGTCGCTGCACCTTCCTTAGGATGTCAGGGTGCTAAGATGGTGGTGGTGATGGCGGTGGTGGAGCCGATGGTGGGGGAGGAAGATTGATGATTCTGACAGTAATAATGGTGAGGGTGACGGTTGAGGTTGTTGGGAAGGAATCCTGAAGGGTCCACATCCTGTTCTCTGACCTGACTCCCGCTCCGGGAAGCGAGGTGCTGATCTCTCCAGGGTGCGCTCGGCCCCAGGCCATCAGGTCGCTTGGAGAAGATGCGCAGAGAGAGCCCAAAAGGCTCTGTGCAGGTGGGTGCTGGTGGTTGAGTGAAGATAGGACAGCCTTCCCGGTGCCAGAGGGACGGGAGCAAGAGAGGAGCATCGTGGGCGGGGAGGGTCCCTCTCCCTGTCACATGGTGCGGGGGAGTCCCCTGGGAAGAGGGAAGAGGAGGCCCCTCCGGCCCCCATGACTCAGAGCTGACTTCGAGACCGGAGCCGCCCTCCGGATCCCATCCCCTGTGCTCACACCAGCTCTGAGACTCCTGGTGTCCACAGCCTGCTCGGGGCCCTGTGGCCAGAGCACTTCCGACTAGCAGGTGACCAGACACCTCACTCTGCTCCCGCCCCAGGCCTGCCCGTCCCGGTCAAGCTGCCCCCTTATCAGGCACCATCCCAGGCAGCCATCCACTGACAAGCCCAGCCAGGGGTGAATGGACAAGACACAGCCGCCAGCCCTGCCCTGCTGCCTCTCCGTCCTGGCTCCTGCTTGACACCCGACATCTTCGGTATCAGACAGGCAGAGCTGGGGGTCCAGAGGCTGATAAGGTCACGCTGCCCACCGGCGCCCTGAAGTCACAGCCCCTCCCACAGCCTGGGAGGTCTCTGATAAAGTGACAGGCCAAGGACCGCAAGAGAAAGCCCAGGCGCATGGGGTCGAGGTGTCCAGGAGAAGCAGCCACAAGCCCAAGTCCCTGGAAGGGGGAGGTGCTCGCTGAGGGTCCTGCGGAAATGCCTGTCATCTGGGCCCCGAGCGGTATAAGAGGTGTTCCCACCCTTTTTCATGATGAGGAGTCACCTGCCAGGGCCAGGAACCAAGGTGTGGTCCCAGAGGAGGCAGCTGGCACTCTCCTCACCCAGTGGGCACCATACAGGTGGTAAATCTGAGACCCACCCTCTACACCCTGAGTACCCAGCAGGTAGAAATGTTTCTTGTTTAAAACATTCCCATCATTCATTGCTCTGAGAGATATGGCTCAGAGACAGCTGTGCTTGCCCACTAGACCTGCCGGAAGCTGTGTCCAGACAGGCCACGTCCCAGATGCTGTCACCTCCCCTGCCCAGCCTGGCCCCGAGGGACAGGGTCCCGGTTGTGTGCCCACTGGTGACCAGGCCCCTGATTCCTGGCAGAGAGAGCGGTGGGCAGCACCTGGCAAGGTGCTCACAGGGCTGAGAAGCAGGGAAAGTAGGTGTCAGGCCCGAGAGGAAGGCCACAAGGTGATGGGGACAGAGGGCTGCACAGAGGAGCTTACAGAGCTGCCATCTGTCAGGGGCCTCCCCCAGAAGGCCAGGGGAAGCACTCAGGAGCTGGTGGTGCCCACTGTATTGTTCGGGGCAGCTGCAAGCATGCTGCCCTACAGCATGGGCCTCCCTGCCCCTACAGTGGCCTCCCCACTTACCACTGGGTGCCCTGGCCAGGCCGCTCCCTCGGAGACAGCCCAGCATACTGTGCCTTCCCCTAAGCCCACCTCACGCACCCAGACCGGGGCACAGGTGTGACAGCAGGTGGCTGGCAGTCACCTGGCGCACCCCGGGCTCTGCACTACAGCACGTCTGTGAAGGTCGGCACACATGGGGGGTCCAAGGGGCAGCACTGCGATGCCTCCACCCTGCCAGGCCAGGTTCACCCACTGTCACGGCCTCCCAAAGGCCTCCGGACTGCACCTTGGGCCAAAGCCCCTGCCGCCAGCCCCGACCTCAACTCTCGGAGCTCCAGGTCCCTGCTCACAAAGCGCCTGCACATCGCAGTGGTGCCAGGGCTGGCCCGGCACAATACTTCTGGCCCTGGAGCCATCGTGGCCGTCCTCCCATACAGCCAAGGTGCCCGAGACACCACCACCCCGAGCACGCTTCTGAGGGCCCGTGTAAGAGTCACAGCCCCACCTGCAGCACCAACACGCACTCACTCACACCCACGAGCAGGGATATGCACCTGCACACCTCCTGCGCACCAACACGCGCACCCTCAGTCCTGCGAACAGCGTGTCTGGGGGCGCCCCCTGGTGGTGAAGCACCGTGCACACATCAGAGACCTCCTAAGGGGTGACGGGGTTTGGATGGGGAGCTGCTGTGATTCATCTTCCCTTGGGTGCTGCAGCCTCACCCTGGCCAGCTTTGGGGCCCTAGATGTCCTCTTAGCTCCTCACCCCAACTCTGGTTTCAGATAGCAATACACAATGTTTGCACGAGAAAAGCAAAGTTTTCTTCCCTCAAAAAGCTCTTAAATCACATTTGATTTAAATGGAAATTCTCACATTTACTGCTCAAGAATTGCCTTGTAAAGGGGGACACCAAGGGCCTGGGCTGTCTGTCCTGCAGAATCTGTGTCACTGCCCAGAGGCCTCCGGGGCCCAAGTCCAGGTGCAGGGACCTGGGCAGCACTCAGCAGGCCCGAGCCGAGATGGCACCCAGGCAGCAGCCAACAGCAGCGAGGCCGCACTTTCAAAGCACAAGGGAGCATCGCTCTCCTGTGTCCTGCTGACCCCACGCCCCGGGCTCATCCAGGGCCCAAGAGGCGGGAGAACAAACGGGTCCCACATCCACGAACAGAGGTACAGGGTGTGCAGCTAACTCAGGCTTCCAGACAAACGCCCCCTAAAGGAGCACCGCGGAGCACATCCTGCCTCCTCCCCAGACCCTGACGCAAGGCTGCACCATTGGGACCTCAGAGACGAGCTCCCGGCCCAGGCCTGGTGAGCACCGCTTCCATCTTGCAGTGAGATAAGTTCACTCATGTCACAAAAGCTGCTCAGGAGAGAGATGTTCCTCCCTCAGTGGAGAGGAGCGGCAGAGGAGAGCCGGGCTGCCCATGGGCGCTGGGCCACACAACCAGGAGGAGAGCAGGGGACACTCGGGCAGACAGGCGCCACACGGGCCGGGAGGCACCGGGCTCCCCGCTCTGAGCCCTTGCGGGGCAAGGCTGTGCGGGGCAAATGCACATCTGCCCTCTCCCGCACCACTCCCCTCCCGCCCGAGCTCCCGCTCACTCTGCTGCACTCTGCTCAGCGCAGGATCCGTCCCAGGGGCCCTCGGGGCCAGAGCTCAGCTGCGAATCTGTGCTGCTCCCTCACCAACGTCCGCCCGGGATGCGGCTGGACCTGGCCCCGCAGGGCTGGCGGAGCTCAGAGCTGGGGCTCAGGAGTCTCCCAGAGGAAAGGAAGGAAGGAGGGGAGGAGGGAAGGAGGGAGAGGAGGGAAGGAA